>JASGCC010001113.1:0-42871 GCA_030067915.1 Hydractinia echinata | reverse complement strand
TGTTAACCGTAGGGTTGATATTCAGCGATGACATTAAACGTTATCAGGAATACGTTAACTAGCTCTCAAGTAAGGTGATACTTTCTCGTTTGGGCATAGTGTCTTCTATAATGATACCAGTGACAGAATTCAAGAATTAAGACATGGGTGGTTGGTTACAATAACAAGATTTTGAATATCTGGTGAGGATCTTACATTGGATTAATCGTAAAGTCAATGCCTGATTGAAAAAACAAACCGAACGAGGTTGTTACCTCTAAATAAGATTCCCGATAAACATGATTTTACTGTGACCTATTCCTAATAAACATTAGCGATCAGCAATTACTGTGCCCTACCAAAAGATCATCCTGATAAAACTCCTACATCAACGAAAGTATGAGAAGCATCCTTCTTGTGATGGTATGAACACAGGTTTTTCATATGGGTATGTTGTTTAGATAAAGAATGACGTCCAATTAAAATGTCAATCCAAGCCAGAAAACAATAAGGAATAACTGCTATTCCTTAATACCAAATATAGCCTGTCGAGCAACGGCTAATCTTCCGTGTTTGACGGCCTTTTCATTTATGGTGTAACAGCAACTTCTGGGCATTATAAATTGTCTATTTAATGGTAACGCTTGATGACAGATTGTTTTAATTATCTATAACAGTAAAATCTGTGTGTTTTTTCTTGTGTGTTATTTGAGAATTTACTTGTTATTATCATGAGTGGATATTAGGCAGCGACGACGCAAGGACATATAGACACCTATCACTTAATCGGACACGTGGGTAGGCGGTTTGGGCCAGGGGAGTGGGGCGCGTCACGCGGGATGGGGGGTATTGGGGGTGAGTACGGCGAACTCTTTATCGTTTGATTAATGGGCATGCATATCTCTCTCTTGCTTCCTACAATGTCTTCAAGGTTATTCATAAAAACTCTTTGGTGCCGTCAAAGCGCTTGAATCATTACCCAAGATAGAAGAACGGGCCGAGGCTTGCGAAAAGAACAAGATAAGCATACGCCCTAACACTGCTTGAAATCTTTACAAGGCCCGTTTTTGTAAAGCCATTAGATTTTCCAACAATCCATCGTGTCATGGAGTCGTCTGTGAAATAACTCAACCCGGAGTTGGATAGTTTTTACGTCTTTTTTGATATGAAGCTGAAAAAGTATTGACCTCTGTATTTCATAGGATTAGAATCGACGTCATATCACCACATATTTTTAGAAATTTTCGTTTGAATAAGGATTGTCGTATTGATTAAAACTATCCTCAAAGAGGTAGAGGTGTCTGCAAGCGTTAATTATTCGTCTAATGTGAATAATAGACATGAAAACGATATACCGATCTGATCATAGATCTACCTTCTTTCAGGTGTTCGGAACTGACTCCACAAGCACTTGAAGCACACCAAGTGGCAAAATTGAGCTGGGTTTGCCATAATCTAAACGGTTGCTCATTCCAAATTTTCATACGTTGCTCGTTTTGATTCAGTTCATAATTGGTAAAAATATTAGGAAAGACAGCGGGAAAGAGCCATTTTCAGAGACAATAATTGTCTGTTTGTATAGATCCTTACACCAATATCTGAAGGTTTCAGTCCTCCATTTGGCTTATAGGTCGCATTCGGGTTATATTTGAAAATGCTATCCATTCTTTGATTTAAATATAATTCCACTCTCTATATAATAATGTATATCACAATAAATGACATAAATAGTGAAAAGACAATCTATTTGTATCGCCCCATAACCAACCCACATGGCACAAAAGAAGTTGCGATCATGGAGGCGTTTTCAGACAATGTCCATATGAATCACAGCTCCACTAAAAGTGACAATTGGAAAAAGACCGAATTGTTCATCAACTTGAAAAAAAAGGAAATACACCAGCAGGGAGTTGAACGCATCTTTAGCGGTGAGGGTGATGTCACATCCACACCATTAATCAAAGACCCTAGAGTAATAAAAACAAATAAGCTAATCGACATAACAGAACTACATTTCAATCTGAATGAATTGGACAATACATTAAATCTTAAAAATGGTAGATATCGCAACAACCTGCTAACATATATATATCTGAGTATGGTGATGTTACATATATTGAGCCAAAAAACCCACAATATAAGAAACTAAAGAATGGTTTCCTTCAATCACTTACTTTGAAAATCACCGATCAAAATGGAGATCTGTAAAAGATAGTCTGGGAACAACAGTTGTCCTTCACATAAAAGAGAGACGGAAGAACCGGAAATTTAGGTTTGAATAAAAAAGGTCATAGGTCTGATGAAGTATACGCTAACTGAGATAAAAGTAAAAATAAAATAAAAGTAATAACAAAACATGGAATACGGAAAAAGGTTAAATCCTGAACGTTCACTTAGAACCGCTCATGGTGTAAAAGGATCACACCAAAAAGTAATTGTGACACACAATCCAAGTGAGATTGATCAAAACCAGTTACTTTTGGTTAGGTTTCCTAATTTAGGTAGCGATGATGTTATTGTTCCGGGTACTTCAAAACTAAGTTTCGACGTTGAACTAGATTCAAAAGTAGACACGAAAGAACATTGGTCTCTAACATTGGAAGAGCGATTGTTAAAAAGTTAGCAATCAAGTTTGAGGGTACGCGAGATTTTGAGCATTGATGACTTTGATCTTTTCGGATGCTACAGAGATTTATGGCTAAACAAGTATGAAAAGAGAAACGCATCAGACAAGGTATCATATCCGGTGATGGGTGTACGGAAAACTGTAATGAAATTGAGAGTAAGCGCTTCGGATAAAGATGCATCTAATGTCTCAGACAAAGCAATTTCTGACGCATACAAAAACAAGTTCACCATACCGCTGGATTTTGAAATGTTGGATAGCACGATCCCATATTATCAAGCCGGATTAGGGAATAGGTTATGTTATGAGATAACATTCAATAATTATGACAGGGTTGTATTATCAACTCCGGCCAAACCTTCCGGTTCTGCCACGGCACCGGCACCGGATGCTAAATATAAAATCTCTAACATATCTCTAGAATATGAGATTGTGTCACAACCCACCCTAGCCAGATTCATTTCAAATGAATACGAAACATGGCTTTACTATACGACAGGTTTTTTGAGACATAGACAAATTAGAGTGGATAAGTCGGACACAACGTGGAATTGGTCATTCAATACACCTTGCAAATCTTTGAAGGGTATATTGGTTTTGTTTGAAGACGAACAAGCCTACAAACGGGATACCGGTAAGTTCTATAATCCTAAATTAAAAAGGTATCCGCCATAGTTGAGGGTAAGCCTAACCAACTTTTCGCCCAAGGGATGCAACCATTTGAACATTACAATGAAATTTGCAAGTATTTTGCCGAGGGTAAACCAAGGGATGGCAATGCGGCGAAATCCAAAAAACATTTGCAATTACACGATGTGAAAGTCTCCGATTACCTAACTACAAAATATGCTCTATGGTTGGATTTCAGAACCATAGATGAAAACTCCCTACATGGGACCGGTCGACGCATTGAAAATGCGAGTGAGGGATCACACTGCAAGTTGAAAAGACAGCTGAAACCGCAGGATCCTTAAACGCCTATATATATCTAATCATGGACGCTCAATTAAATATTCAAAACGGTGAAATTATGGATGTACTATATTAAGATGGACTACATGAAAGATCCCACACGGCATTATTCGTTGGTCCTACGGGCTGCGGAAAATCCAAACGTGTTGTAAAATTATTAGAGAATGAATACTTTGATCACTTTGATTTCATAGTGATTATATGTCCAACATTAAGATGGAATAAGACATATATGTGTCGAAAATGGTTTTGGAACGACAGATATGTGATTCTAATTGAGCCCAGAGGTATGTTATATGAATGGATTCAAAAGATGACGGATTTCTGTGCCGGATACAAAACATTATTCCTGATCGACGATATCATCGCAGATGAGAAACTAGACAAAAAGAGACAGCCATTGCTAGAGTTGGCCATTAGCGGACGACATCGAAACCACACCATGTGGCTACTCACACAATCATACACCGCTATACCGAAGAATTTACGAAGGCAGGCCAAAATGTTATATGTGTGGTATCCAAAAGACAGACAAGATCTCGCAACTATTCATGAAGAGAATGATGTCATTGAATCACGATCAGATATCCAGATGGTTAAGGAAAGGCTAAAAGATGGCAAATACACACATTTAGTCATGAGAATGGAACATCCAAGAACTTACGTGATTTGCTAGATTGGAAGTTTTTTTGTTACAAGAGTCTTGTAACAAAAGTATCTAACAGATTTATAAGACTCCTATAGACTCCTATAGACTCCTATAAGACTCTCCTATAGACTCCTATAAGACTCCTATAGACTCCTATAAGACTCCTATAGGACCATGATAGAATATATCAATTTCATAATATTAGTACTAATACTAGTAGCACTTAGTTTTTGCTTTTTTTGTGTTAAAAAATACCTATCGCTATTGAAAATGGCTGAAACGGCAATTGACAACTTAATTTCTCTTCAGGGTCCTCCATCCGATGATGGCAAAAGGCAAAAATTGCTCGAGTGTGTGTTAACCGGAAATAGCAAGATATACCTGGGTAAAATGTATACGGACGAGCAAATTCAAAAGCTAAAAGATGATGAGGTGAATAAACTCTTTAGTATATATGAAGCCAAACTATCGGGTCAAATGGTAAAGTCATTGGGGCAATCAATCATTCACATGTATTCAATGGGAGCCTGTGTGGTATTAGGAATAAAAAGTCAAAATGAATTGAGGAATGACCTGGAGAATGACCCATTCCTAAACTCTGCCCTTCAAAGGTTCACGTGCGATTTGTATTATAGATTCGGCTCATTCTTATCACCAATCAGTGTAGGTCTAATTACAGGTAGCATTATATCGCTGGAAGAAATTTAAACGCAAATAATATAGATATAGATAATAAAGATGTCAGAGGAAAAGACCAGACTCCTATTCAGGTGACAACGAAGAACCCTAAAAAGGTTGAAGCGGGTAAGAGGTTGGCGGAATACAACCGTAAACAGAGGGAAGAATATAAAAAGGCGCTCATGGCACAGAATCAGCACAAACTACGCCTCAAGCACAAACACAGCCGACGCCTCAGACACAGACACAGCCCGAAGATTCAAATGATATTGTAATAGATGTGGATTCTATGAACGACGGTCCTAAACCAGATGGAGGGCCCATGAACTACACCATAATGGGGGGAGGAGTGATAGTACTGGTCTTAATTGGTGCTTATTTCGTGTATAAAAATAAGGACAAAAATACTAAGGTGAAGGGTACCCCACCACCCTCCGGTCCTAAAAAAACCGTGAGAATAAGTAAACTTGAAATGGAATAAAGGGATAATATCGCGATATTATAATCTCGCAGTATAGAAATAACATGGACAAGAAAAGTATAATCAACGATATTTATAAAGCATCAGTCGTCTGCGTTTTCGCTGTAGGCTATTCAATGCTGGGAAAAAAGGTGTTAAAAATGTCACCACCCTCAATTCAAAAGTTTGACTTGGAAGATACTGGAAAGCTGGTCGCCATCGTTGCCGCCAGTGAAATGTCAAGGGAATATCTAGTTAAGCAAAAAATTATACCTGAAACTATAAATATATAAACATGGCTTCAATTGCAATGATGTTGGGAGGTGCCTTTGCAAACGCTTTGGCTTTTACCGGATCAAGCTATCTCTTTTCAAGTTTATCCAAAGACAGAATAGATAAGGAAAGAAAGCGTCATGATCTGGCCATAGAACAGTTACAAAAAGCCCAGGTTTTGTGGCAACGTAAAAGACAAGAGAGAGTAGACTTTATCAATAAGCAGCTCAGACTTGAAAAGAAGGCCGAAGGAAAATTCATAGAGCTAAATGATGCAATGCGCGAATATAAAAAAGTGTTTGGAGATAGATCAACTCTTACAGATCTACCTAGGGAACCTGTATTGAGCGACTTTTATACACCGAGTAAGGATCAACATGAAAGGGAATTGGCCTTTATCGCGCTAAGTATGATCGGTGTCGGTGGTGCCGTGTGGTATTTTGAAAGATAGTACTCTATGTTACATGATACATGTAACATATAATCTATACAAGGATCTAACGCTTTGTCACGAGATAGGTGTATATCAGACCTCCGATTCCAACTATCAAAGCCCACAAGTTTTGACTCAACCAACCAACGGCTTCTTTCGCCCGATTGAGTATCCACGATACGATGGATCCTATTATACCGGTAGGGCTGCGGCTGCCATCCCAGCCAACCTCCCAATAGGGATCCTAATGCATTCAATTTATTTTTTATCCATTCCCTTGCACCACCTTCGGTTGTACCACCCTTTTCATGATTTTGTGCGTTACCGGTGGATGACCCCCCACCCCCAGGTGTCAAAGTTTCTACGAGAAGGCCGATAACCATACCAAATGCCGTTAGTACGCTGACAACTGTGACACCCTGCTCACGGAATAGTGTTCGTATCTTCTCACCCAATGTTGTTTCTTTGTCAAGTATTTTAGCAATAGTCTCCTTGATGCTTTTTATTTGAGTGTTAAGTTTACCTTTGAGATTATCGATCTTCTCATGGTGAAATTTCAACTTATCGTTTAGTTTTTCCAACCTTTTTTTCACTATCTCTCTCTGTTCATCCGTGTATGTTGCAGATCTGTCAGGATCTTCCATCTCTTTCAACTTCTTTTCTTCATAATCGATTTTGTGTTCGGTAGAAACCATTTTAGCGGTCGCAAGCTGAAGACCTCCTCGCACTTTTTGTACGGATTTATCCAATCCGAGCATTTCACGCACAGGATATTTAAACAAATCATCGGTCTGGGTTGCTTCATGGTCTACGGATTGTTGTTTCAACAATGAAATTATATCTTCCGTACTGTTTACACATCCAGATATATCTAGTTCTTCAACGGTTGCTGTTTCTATTTTAGATGACGAGGGAAACCCTTCTTCTATCTTTCTCACTCTTTGTTTCACAGTCACCTCTTCAAATCCTAAATCATATAGCCTGTTCTTACCTAAAGTCTTAATTATAGTTTTAATAGCCCTTAGTCTTCCTTTGTTTTTTGTCAAAGGATCCTTTACACCTCTATAGTATAATTCACCATCCTTAATTTCAAAATTGTCTGTATGTATCACACCAGGGTTTTGATCTAATTTTTTGGATAATGCATCATAAAGTGATTTAACCCGTTCATGCAAAACCCTGGTACGTTGAGTGGAACCTCCTCCGAATGATGTTTCTTCTTCTCCCGGTGTGTGTATTTGTACACGTGTACGGTCCCGGTTGGTATGGGTGGAAAAGTTTCATCGGTACCTTCATCCGGTCTCCCATGGTCTCCAAAAGGGTCAATGTCAATGTCTCCCATTTTTTATTATTTAGAGGATAGTTTTTTCTTTTTAATAAGATAATAAACTAAAATGGCCGAGCTTAAGATTTACACCGAGTATTCGGGAGGAAGTCAAGTTTAACACAAACACACTTAATTCCCAACTTGACGAGTTGATAAAATTACAAAAGAAATTCTGGGACAATGAGTGTAAATACGGCAAAGCACTAGGCCGATTGACGATTTCGCGCATAATCTCGGAAACCTTAGCAGTTGCCAGTTCGATGGCAGCCACCGCTACCATTGTTGTAAATTTTAGGAATTCTATAGGACTTTCCGGTATATGCCTATCCAGCTCCGTTTCCCGTGCCATTATCGTAGCATCGATTAAGAGATATCGAAATAAACTTAACAAAGTCATGAAATCATGTCATGTTGTAACATCTGCTATTGATGTGTTTGAAAGAACTTTATCACGACAACCGTCTGATAATATTAGCCGCATGGAATTTCAAAGTTTGTGTGGTATATATTACGAAGCTCTTGAAAAGATAAGTAAAATAGATGGAGAGTGAGGTTTTTTTAATTATTTAGAGGATAGTTTTTCTTTGTAATAACTAATGGCCGAGCTTAAGATTTATCCAAAGCTACCCACAGCTCCCGAGTATTCGAGTGAGCAAGACAAGTTTAACACAAATACGGTTAATTCTCAACTTGAAGAGTTGATAAAATTAAAAAACAAATTCAACACCAAGTATGAGAAATACAACAAGGCATTACACCGATTAGCTATTTCACTCTACATCTCAGAAACCTTAGCCATTTCCACCGGTATTGGTACGATAGCAACCAGCGCCACACTTGTTGGAATTCCCATTTCCATAGGACTTTCCAGTGTATCCATAGGTGGAGCTATATCCTGTACCGTTATCGCGGCATTGATTAAGAGATATCAAAATAAACTTAAGAAAGTCATGAAATTATGCGATGTTGTAACATCTGCCATTGCTGTGTTTGAAAACTCTTTCTCACGAGCATTGAATGATGATAATATTAGCCACATGGAATTTCAAACCCTGTGTGGTATATACTACGAAGCTCTTGAAAAGATGACAAAAACGGATAGAAAGATGGAGAGCGAAACACGCAATCAATTCGAAAAAAGTTTAATGGCGGAGGTTCAAAGCCTAAAAAAGACGTTAAATCAGGAACAAAGTTAGTAATGTGTGCCTGCATACCATTCACATATTTCATGTGCTATTTGAAAAATTAATATTTGAAAGTAAGGAGGTTTGTGACATTATGTGGCGCGATCGTCCCTTTTTTCCCCCAAGACTGAGCCATAGCGGCCCTATCTGCCGACCGCCACGCGCGATCCTCGGCACAATCATCTTTACCAGAAACAGGTAAAGATACTTTTTATGTATCGTCCCCCTTTTTCACCAACCTTGCACATAATCAGGAGGTAATTCTGTATCTTCAGGTATTAACATCAATTCCTCTTTTACAAAAGCCCGTCCGGGTCCGTCTTGAACATAGTACATTACACGGTTACCAGGTTGCGCTATTACCTCACGCAATCTATATGTGTTTTTCGACCATATTCTATCGGTTGCCCGTCTCCGCCCATCATCATGCTCTTCACCAGGTTGTAGTAAATATCTATACAAGCCACCTTGAGGTAATTCTACTTCAGAAGGATAGCTCTCTTGATTAACCAAAGGCACCTCTTTCATTATAATAGCATCTTTTGGCTTCATATCAATCATCTGCGTCTTTGTATCGTTTAGCCTATCAATCAGTTTATACAGATGCTTAACCCATGTAGATGATACCTTTTCCGAATCATTCAGTTCTTGAGCATCTTGTATTTTGAATAAATTTTCCGCAAGTATCTTGTTCAACGCCTCAACAAAAGCTGTGTGCGTATGCTTATATTTTGTAGTCGCCCTTTTAATTTCAACCTTATGCTTCTCCAACAATTTTGATACATCTGCCTTGAATTCTGAACCGTTATCACATTGGAAAGTTTTCGGATAAGTTAATGGTCCTGCCTTGTAGATGTCCTCAATCATAGCGGCAACCTCTTTCGCTTTCTTACTCCTCAAAGGTCGGGCTACTTTGTATCTGGAAGCAGCATCGATTCCCGACAAAATGTACTTATATTTATTACCATACAGTATGTCACCGGGCATGTACAATAAATCGAATTGATGTAAATCATTAGGGGTGGTAACTTCATAATGTGGTCTTTCAACATGTTTTGGAGCGGGTAAATGTACTTGCCAAAATGCTTGTTTTGATAGCCACTTCTTAATCTCCTTTGGCTTGAAACCGAATCCTCTTAAATTCTGAACAGCCTTTTGTCCTTTCCATAAATTTTGAGGTTGATAGTAAGTCTCTTGAAGTTTAGAGTTTGACATGTTTTATTTATACACACCTTTATTTATCTCCTTTTTGTTATGATGTAGCACGATAAAAGTGCTTAAAAGTATTTTTACTGATTATATATAAAGATGTCTGACATAACAAATCAAACGGATCTACATTGTGATACCACCAATGTTGGTGTACCCGACTACAAATTGATGAAAATCAAAGAGTTGATAGAAGTGGCCAAATCCCGTGGGATTAAGTATATTTGTGGAATGAATAAAGCTAAATTGATTGAGGTGATTGAGAGGAATGATATTGATCCATCCTATACCATCGATCTGGATACCAAACAAGAATGGTATGGACACTGTACCAACTGGAGGGTGAACAACAGGGAGGCATATCTAAGATGTCAAAAACGTTATAACGATAAGCGATCTTCCAAAAAGTGATTGGACCTAGAAACGTATTTGTTACTCACACGTGTAACAAATGTGATGCTCTCGCGACCTCGGAGGTCCTGATTTTTTCCCTGGGGGAGTACCCACCCACATTTACACTCCGGGAAACGATCCATGGTGGAGCGATGTCAGTATCATAAACCGCGTTTTACCACCATGGAGCAGCGCAACCCCGGGCGGTTGTTATGCGAACGAAGCCCCTCACGATCCTCCACCCCGGTTTACGATTATAAAAACATCTTAAAGATTCATAAAATCGTATATCACAACCAGACATGGCTACAGTTTCTTACTCAGACATATTTTACTCGGACATATTTTACATCCGCCATAGTACGGTTCCCCAATTAAGAAAACTCGCTAGAGAACGCGGCCTACATGGCTACTCAAGGCTCAGAAAGGCTGAGCTGATCGAATTATTGAGACCCACTACCGTGTCAGCACCAGTACCCGTGCGAGACCAAATGGATCAGCACCGATACTCATGGATCCAATCGATGATGAGCCGCATCAGCCGGCCATCCCAGACTATGACATTGATACCTTGGATGAATCGGGAAAATGTATAATTTGTTATTCACAACGAAAGGAAGCGACAATTGTTCATGGTAAAACAGGGCATTTTTGCTGCTGTTTATCGTGTGCGTATATATTGGAGGAGAGGGGAGAAAATGCCCCATATGTCGCGCATCAATAGATCTTGTCATTAGACAATATATTTGAGGGGTCGGATTGTTTTTTGTTACTCGCTCGAGTAACAAATTTTATGAATCTTTTTTTTAGTTGCATGATTATAAAAAACCATCTTAAAGGTCCATAGATCGTATATCACAACCCGATATGACTTCGAGAAATACAGTTTCCGAATTAAGGGATCTCGCTAGAGAACGCGGTCTACATGGATACTCAAGGCTCAGAAAGGCTGATCTAATTGAATTATTGACACCCACTACCGTGTCAGCACCAGTTAGACCGGTACCCGTGCCGAGAACCACCAGACCAATACCGAGACCCTAGAGATCCGGTACTAGCCAACAAGACATGGATTTGTTTGAGCTGCAAGAAATGATTAAAACCAGACCTATTGTGAAAAGCAAGTTGATTGAATGGAGAGACTGGTTGATTAATCATGTACCTAAGGCTATTAAGGATAAAACAACAAAAGCTTTCAAAACCATGAAGGATAAGATCATGGGTTTGTATAAAAAGGGCAGTGGAGAGGAAGAGGTGAAAGAGGAGGAAGAGGTGAAAGAGGAAAATCCTTATACTCCTATTGAAGAAGCGTTTGTAGGTTCCTACAAAAGGTTCAAGATAAACCCTGACGGTGAGAAGAATGTCAAGGTCTTTCTCAAAAAGGTCGAGCATGTCGTCGAGAGATTGATGAGTGACGTGCTCGGGCAGAAGAAGTCATTGAAGACTCAGGCAACCTTGTGGGTGAAGTGGGTAAGGGAGGACACCAGCTCGGCTGATGCCCCGTGTGTACATGTCGATAAAGCGTTCAATAGCTATATGGAGATACTGCACGCCCACGATGACATTTCTGATGTTTTCGATCGGATGTGTAATAAGATAATCGAGCAGATTGAAAACCCTGCTCTACCCGCCAGCGGGTTCACAATCGAAAGGATCTACATATGCATGTGGACTTTCATAAACTGAAATTAACCAGAGGTAGTTCTTACTTGCCGCTACCCAAGAATTTCAGTGGAAAGCGATCTGTGATTAACCCTCATAACGAGGATGATGATGAATGTTTCAGATGGGCTATTATCGCTGCTCTCAATCATGATAAGATCGATAATCACCCTGAACGAATCTCAATCCTTAAGAAGCATGATAAGTATAATTGGGATGGTCTAACTTTCCCAATGGCGCTAAACAAGATAGATCTCTTCGAGAGGAGGAACCCCGATGTCGCTGTGCATGTTTTGACAAAGGATGAGGGAGAAGGTATCTACATGTGTCGCAAGTCGAAGCATCTTGATCGTAAGGAGACGGTTGTTTTGTTTTTACTGTGTGAGGGGGATAAGAGACATTATATCGCTGTTAAGAACTTGAGCAGTGTCCTGAGCAAGGCCAACTCGAAGCATGAACATAAAGAGCATTATTGCTTGAATTGTCTCTCTGGTTTTCCAAGCGAACAGAAAAGGGATGAGCACTTTGAGTATTGCAAGAATAACGATGCCGCTAAGATTCAACTCCCTGATGAGGGTACCACATTAACCTTCACTGATGGTAAGTTTCAGCTCAAAGCCCCATTCATCATGTATGCCGATTTCGAAGCTTTCACAAAAGAGTTGCCCGAAGAAGATAGAAAATGCGGATCATCCACCGAGAAAGTTGGTAAACATGTTCCCACTGGATTCTGTTGTTATAGTAAATATGCTCATGGTGAAGTGCTGGACCCTCTGAAGCTTTACCGCGGTGAGGACTGTGTTCCGCGCTTTGTAGATCATGTAGTTTCTGAGGCGAAAAGGTTATATAACATGTTTCCTCAGAAAGCAATGGATCCACTGACGGAGGAGGAGCGTGACAGTTTCAAGAGAGCCAGGGTGTGCCACATTTGCATGGAAGAATTTGATGATAAGGATAACATCAAGGTAAGGGATCACTGCCATTTCACCAATAAGTTTCGCGGGGCTGCCCATCGAGAATGTAATATCCGATACAAAGTGCCTAATTATATTCCGGTTGTCTTTCATAATCTGAGTGGCTACGATGCACATCTATTTATCAAAGAGCTTGCGAAGCAGCATGGAGAAGAAAATATGAGCGTTATCGCTGAAAATAAAGAGAAATATATCTCTTTCTCAACGGATGTTAAGGTTGGTGAATACATTGACAAAAATGGTGAGACCAAAGACAAAAAGATACAGCTGAGATTCATAGACTCATTTAGATTTATGTCAAGCGGATTAAGTTCTTTGGTAAACAATCTATCTGATGATCAGTGTAAAAACCTTCGAAAATTCTTCAATGATGAACAATTCAACATAATGAGAAGGAAGGGTGTATACCCATATGAATATGTTGATTCATTCGATAGGTTTAATGAAACTAAGCTTCCTTTGAAAGATGACTTTTATAGCAAGTTGAACATGAATGGTATCAGCGATGCCGATTATGCGCATGCCCAGAAGGTGTGGAAGGACATGAAAGTTGAAAATATGGGCGTTTATCATGATATCTATCTCAAGACGGATGTTCTGCTTCTGAGTGATGTGTTTGAGACCTTCAGGGAAACATGCTTGATAAACTACGATCTAGACCCGGCTCACTTTTACACTGCTCCAGGATTAGCCTGGAGGGCGTGTTTGAAAAAGACCAAGGTTAGTCTAGATTTAATGTCGGATATGGAGATGGTCCTGTTCATTGAGAGTGGTATTAGGGGTGGATTGTGTCAGGCTGTCCACCGCTACGCCAAAGCCAACAATAAGTATATGGGGGACAAGTACAACACATCGGAGAGGAAGGAGATGAATAGCTATCTCCAGTACCTCGATGCAAATAATTTGTACGGCTGGGCCATGATTAGAAGATGCCGACCGGAGGGTTTGAGTGGGTTGATGACGTTAGTAAATTGCCTAGACCCGTACCAGCACCGATACCCTCGAGACCTGCACCAACTCTTAGAAACGCACTTCTCCAAGGTCTTATTAATAGTGGAAAAGTTGTTCACGATCCGGTAACCAACACTTTCAATCGTGTGGTAAACTCTCCTAGACCCGTACCGGCACCGATACCCCGAGACCTGCACCAACTCTTAGAAACGCACTTCTCCAAGGTCTTATTAATAGTGGAAAAGTTGTTCACGATCCGGTAACCAACACTTTCAATCGTGTGGTAAACTCTCCTAAGACGGGAAAGAGAATGGTTTCTGATTTTACACCCGAACTGATTTCGCAATTAGCTGTGGAAAACGGTGAAAAGGGGTACATCCTTGAGGTTGATGTGAGTTATCCACAGGAGCTTCACGATTCTCATAACGATCTTCCTTTCATGCCCGAGAGGAAGGAGATTAATGGCGTCGAGAAGCTGACACCGTGTCTTTCAGACAAGAAGAACTATGTCATTCATATCCGTGCGCTTTAGAAAGCGTTGAAGCATGGTCTTGTTCTTGAGAAGGTTCATAGAGTGCTTAGATTTAAGCAAAGCGCATGGTTAAAGTCGTACATAGATTTTAACACTGATTTGCGTACCAAATCAACGAATGACTTCGAAAAGGACTTTTTCAAGCTGATGAACAATTCGATCTTTGGTAAAACTATGGAGAATCAACGTAGGCACAAAGACATACGCTTGGCTACCAAGAAAGAACAATATGAGAAGCTGAGGTGGGGGTTTTGGACGGATATCGTTGATTTAATGGATCATGATCCAGAAATTCTTCTGACGTAAAGTGGTAAAGTGCTAACGGATTTTATGGACTCTTCTATCGTTGATTTAACGGGGATGATCCATAATTTGACGTGGAATAGTAAAGTGCTAACGGATCTGTCCTAACATCGGCATTTTCCTATCTCTCCAATCCTAGCCGTTAGGGCGCGCTGAAAAAATAGAGACGGTTTCATAAACTACATTTCATTGACTTTCTAACGGTATCAGTCCGTTTGAGTTACAACGGTTGCGTCACATATTCGTACTAACATGTATTTAGCGATATTTTTCTGATATTACTAGGTTGCATCGCTTTTAACAGTGAAACGATTGACTGTGGGGCTTAATTGAACTGATTTTGGACTTTGACCTTATAAATGTGATAAATGACACAATTGGACTCCAAGAAATAACATTCTTCTTAATTTGACATGATTGCTGGAACTCAGCGATTACACTGGGCGCTGTGGTAGCGCTTTATTTAAAAATTTAGATAAATAAGTCATTTTTTACTGTGGGACCAATCCTAGCCGTTAGCGCGCGCTGAAAAATAGAGACGGTTTCATAAACTACATTTCATTGACTTTCTAACGGTATCAGTCCGTTTGAGTTACAACGGTTGCGTCACATATTCGTACCAACATGTATTTAGCGATATTTTTCTGATATTACTAGGTTGCATCGCTTTTAACAGTGAAACGATTGACTGTGGGGCTTAATTGAACTGATTTTGGACTTTGACCTTATAAATGTGATAAATGACACAATTGGACTCCAAGAAATAACATTCTTCTTAATTTGACATGATTGCTGGAACTCAGCGATTACACTGGGCGCTGTGGTAGCGCTTTATTTAAAAATTTAGATAAATAAGTCATTTTTTACTGTGGGACCAATCCTAGCCGTTAGCGCGCGCTGAAAAAATAGAGACGGTTTCATAAACTACATTTCATTGACTTTCTAACGGTATCAGTCCGTTTGAGTTACAACGGTTGCGTCACATATTCGTACTAACATGTATTTAGCGATATTTTTCTGATATTACTAGGTTGCATCGCTTTTAACAGTGAAACGATTGACTGTGGGGCTTAATTGAACTGATTTTGGACTTTGACCTTATAAATGTGATAAATGACACAATTGGACTCCAAGAAATAACATTCTTCTTAATTTGACATGATTGCTGGAACTCAGCGATTACACTGGGCGCTGTGGTAGCGCTTTATTTAAAAATTTAGATAAATAAGTCATTTTTTACTGTGGGACCAATCCTAGCCGTTAGCGCGCGCTGAAAAATAGAGACGGTTTCATAAACTACATTTCATTGACTTTCTAACGGTATCAGTCCGTTTGAGTTACAACGGTTGCGTCACATATTCGTACCAACATGTATTTAGCGATATTTTTCTGATATTACTAGGTTGCATCGCTTTTAACAGTGAAACGATTGACTGTGGGGCTTAATTGAACTGATTTTGGACTTTGACCTTATAAATGTGATAAATGACACAATTGGACTCCAAGAAATAACATTCTTCTTAATTTGACATGATTGCTGGAACTCAGCGATTACACTGGGCGCTGTGGTAGCGCTTTATTTAAAAATTTAGATAAATAAGTCATTTTTTACTGTGGGACCAATCCTAGCCGTTAGCGCGCGCTGAAAAATAGAGACGGTTTCATAAACTACATTTCATTGACTTTCTAACGGTATCAGTCCGTTTGAGTTACAACGGTTGCGTCACATATTCGTACTAACATGTATTTAGCGATATTTTTCTGATATTACTAGGTTGCATCGCTTTTAACAGTGAAACGATTGACTGTGGGGCTTAATTGAACTGATTTTGGACTTTGACCTTATAAATGTGATAAATGACACAATTGGACTCCAAGAAATAACATTCTTCTTAATTTGACATGATTGCTGGAACTCAGCGATTACACTGGGCGCTGTGGTAGCGCTTTATTTAAAAATTTAGATAAATAAGTCATTTTTTACTGTGGGACCAATCCTAGCCGTTAGCGCGCGCTGAAAAAATAGAGACGGTTTCATAAACTACATTTCATTGACTTTCTAACGGTATCAGTCCGTTTGAGTTACAACGGTTGCGTCACATATTCGTACCAACATGTATTTAGCGATATTTTTCTGATATTACTAGGTTGCATCGCTTTTAACAGTGAAACGATTGACTGTGGGGCTTAATTGAACTGATTTTGGACTTTGACCTTATAAATGTGATAAATGACACAATTGGACTCCAAGAAATAACATTCTTCTTAATTTGACATGATTGCTGGAACTCAGCGATTACACTGGGCGCTGTGGTAGCGCTTTATTTAAAAATTTAGATAAATAAGTCATTTTTTACTGTGGGACCAATCCTAGCCGTTAGCGCGCGCTGAAAAAATAGAGACGGTTTCATAAACTACATTTCATTGACTTTCTAACGGTATCAGTCCGTTTGAGTTACAACGGTTGCGTCACATATTCGTACCAACATGTATTTAGCGATATTTTTCTGATATTACTAGGTTGCATCGCTTTTAACAGTGAAACGATTGACTGTGGGGCTTAATTGAACTGATTTTGGACTTTGACCTTATAAATGTGATAAATGACACAATTGGACTCCAAGAAATAACATTCTTCTTAATTTGACATGATTGCTGGAACTCAGCGATTACACTGGGCGCTGTGGTAGCGCTTTATTTAAAAATTTAGATAAATAAGTCATTTTTTACTGTGGGACCAATCCTAGCCGTTAGCGCGCGCTGAAAAATAGAGACGGTTTCATAAACTACATTTCATTGACTTTCTAACGGTATCAGTCCGTTTGAGTTACAACGGTTGCGTCACATATTCGTACCAACATGTATTTAGCGATATTTTTCTGATATTACTAGGTTGCATCGCTTTTAACAGTGAAACGATTGACTGTGGGGCTTAATTGAACTGATTTTGGACTTTGACCTTATAAATGTGATAAATGACACAATTGGACTCCAAGAAATAACATTCTTCTTAATTTGACATGATTGCTGGAACTCAGCGATTACACTGGGCGCTGTGGTAGCGCTTTATTTAAAAATTTAGATAAATAAGTCATTTTTTACTGTGGGACCAATCCTAGCCGTTAGCGCGCGCTGAAAAAATAGAGACGGTTTCATAAACTACATTTCATTGACTTTCTAACGGTATCAGTCCGTTTGAGTTACAACGGTTGCGTCACATATTCGTACCAACATGTATTTAGCGATATTTTTCTGATATTACTAGGTTGCATCGCTTTTAACAGTGAAACGATTGACTGTGGGGCTTAATTGAACTGATTTTGGACTTTGACCTTATAAATGTGATAAATGACACAATTGGACTCCAAGAAATAACATTCTTCTTAATTTGACATGATTGCTGGAACTCAGCGATTACACTGGGCGCTGTGGTAGCGCTTTATTTAAAAATTTAGATAAATAAGTCATTTTTTACTGTGGGACCAATCCTAGCCGTTAGCGCGCGCTGAAAAAATAGAGACGGTTTCATAAACTACATTTCATTGACTTTCTAACGGTATCAGTCCGTTTGAGTTACAACGGTTGCGTCACATATTCGTACCAACATGTATTTAGCGATATTTTTCTGATATTACTAGGTTGCATCGCTTTTAACAGTGAAACGATTGACTGTGGGGCTTAATTGAACTGATTTTGGACTTTGACCTTATAAATGTGATAAATGACACAATTGGACTCCAAGAAATAACATTCTTCTTAATTTGACATGATTGCTGGAACTCAGCGATTACACTGGGCGCTGTGGTAGCGCTTTATTTAAAAATTTAGATAAATAAGTCATTTTTTACTGTGGGACCAATCCTAGCCGTTAGCGCGCGCTGAAAAAATAGAGACGGTTTCATAAACTACATTTCATTGACTTTCTAACGGTATCAGTCCGTTTGAGTTACAACGGTTGCGTCACATATTCGTACCAACATGTATTTAGCGATATTTTTCTGATATTACTAGGTTGCATCGCTTTTAACAGTGAAACGATTGACTGTGGGGCTTAATTGAACTGATTTTGGACTTTGACCTTATAAATGTGATAAATGACACAATTGGACTCCAAGAAATAACATTCTTCTTAATTTGACATGATTGCTGGAACTCAGCGATTACACTGGGCGCTGTGGTAGCGCTTTATTTAAAAATTTAGATAAATAAGTCATTTTTTACTGTGGGACCAATCCTAGCCGTTAGCGCGCGCTGAAAAAATAGAGACGGTTTCATAAACTACATTTCATTGACTTTCTAACGGTATCAGTCCGTTTGAGTTACAACGGTTGCGTCACATATTCGTACCAACATGTATTTAGCGATATTTTTCTGATATTACTAGGTTGCATCGCTTTTAACAGTGAAACGATTGACTGTGGGGCTTAATTGAACTGATTTTGGACTTTGACCTTATAAATGTGATAAATGACACAATTGGACTCCAAGAAATAACATTCTTCTTAATTTGACATGATTGCTGGAACTCAGCGATTACACTGGGCGCTGTGGTAGCGCTTTATTTAAAAATTTAGATAAATAAGTCATTTTTTACTGTGGGACCAATCCTAGCCGTTAGCGCGCGCTGAAGAAATAGAGACGGTTTCATAAACTACATTTCATTGACTTTCTAACGGTATCAGTCCGTTTGAGTTACAACGGTTGCGTCACATATTCGTACCAACATGTATTTAGCGATATTTTTCTGATATTACTAGGTTGCATCGCTTTTAACAGTGAAACGATTGACTGTGGGGCTTAATTGAACTGATTTTGGACTTTGACCTTATAAATGTGATAAATGACACAATTGGACTCCAAGAAATAACATTCTTCTTAATTTGACATGATTGCTGGAACTCAGCGATTACACTGGGCGCTGTGGTAGCGCTTTATTTAAAAATTTAGATAAATAAGTCATTTTTTACTGTGGGACCAATCCTAGCCGTTAGCGCGCGCTGAGAAATAGAGACGGTTTCATAAACTACATTTCATTGACTTTCTAACGGTATCAGTCCGTTTGAGTTACAACGGTTGCGTCACATATTCGTACCAACATGTATTTAGCGATATTTTTCTGATATTACTAGGTTGCATCGCTTTTAACAGTGAAACGATTGACTGTGGGGCTTAATTGAACTGATTTTGGACTTTGACCTTATAAATGTGATAAATGACACAATTGGACTCCAAGAAATAACATTCTTCTTAATTTGACATGATTGCTGGAACTCAGCGATTACACTGGGCGCTGTGGTAGCGCTTTATTTAAAAATTTAGATAAATAAGTCATTTTTTACTGTGGGACCAATCCTAGCCGTTAGCGCGCGCTGAAGAAATAGAGACAGTTTCAAAAACTACATTTCATTGACTTTCTAACGGTATCAGTCCGTTTGAGTTACAACGGTTGCGTCACATATTCGTACCAACATGTATTTAGCGATATTTTTCTGATATTACTAGGTTGCATCGCTTTTAACAGTGAAACGATTGACTGTGGGGCTTAATTGAACTGATTTTGGACTTTGACCTTATAAATGTGATAAATGACACAATTGGACTCCAAGAAATAACATTCTTCTTAATTTGACATGATTGCTGGAACTCAGCGATTACACTGGGCGCTGTGGTAGCGCTTTATTTAAAAATTTAGATAAATAAGTCATTTTTTACTGTGGGACCAATCCTAGCCGTTAGCGCGCGCTGAAAAAATAGAGACGGTTTCATAAACTACATTTCATTGACTTTCTAACGGTATCAGTCCGTTTGAGTTACAACGGTTGCGTCACATATTCGTACCAACATGTATTTAGCGATATTTTTCTGATATTACTAGGTTGCATCGCTTTTAACAGTGAAACGATTGACTGTGGGGCTTAATTGAACTGATTTTGGACTTTGACCTTATAAATGTGATAAATGACACAATTGGACTCCAAGAAATAACATTCTTCTTAATTTGACATGATTGCTGGAACTCAGCGATTACACTGGGCGCTGTGGTAGCGCTTTATTTAAAAATTTAGATAAATAAGTCATTTTTTACTGTGGGACCAATCCTAGCCGTTAGCGCGCGCTGAAAAAATAGAGACGGTTTCATAAACTACATTTCATTGACTTTCTAACGGTATCAGTCCGTTTGAGTTACAACGGTTGCGTCACATATTCGTACCAACATGTATTTAGCGATATTTTTCTGATATTACTAGGTTGCATCGCTTTTAACAGTGAAACGATTGACTGTGGGACTTAATTGAACTGATTTTGGACTTTGACCTTATAAATGTGATAAATGACACAATTGGACTCCAAGAAATAACATTCTTCTTAATTTGACATGATTGCTGGAACTCAGCGATTACACTGGGCGCTGTGGTAGCGCTTTATTTAAAAATTTAGATAAATAAGTCATTTTTTACTGTGGGACCAATCCTAGCCGTTAGCGCGCGCTTGAAAAATAGAGACGGTTTCATAAACTACATTTCATTGACTTTCTAACGGTATCAGTCCGTTTGAGTTACAACGGTTGCGTCACATATTCGTACCAACATGTATTTAGCGATATTTTTCTGATATTACTAGGTTGCATCGCTTTTAACAGTGAAACGATTGACTGTGGGACTTAATTGAACTGATTTTGGACTTTGACCTTATAAATGTGATAAATGACACAATTGGACTCCAAGAAATAACATTCTTCTTAATTTGACATGATTGCTGGAACTCAGCGATTACACTGGGCGCTGTGGTAGCGCTTTATTTAAAAATTTAGATAAATAAGTCATTTTTTACTGTGGGACCAATCCTAGCCGTTAGCGCGCGCTGAAAAAATAGAGACGGTTTCATAAACTACATTTCATTGACTTTCTAACGGTATCAGTCCGTTTGAGTTACAACGGTTGCGTCACATATTCGTACCAACATGTATTTAGCGATATTTTTCTGATATTACTAGGTTGCATCGCTTTTAACAGTGAAACGATTGACTGTGGGACTTAATTGAACTGATTTTGGACTTTGACCTTATAAATGTGATAAATGACACAATTGGACTCCAAGAAATAACATTCTTCTTAATTTGACATGATTGCTGGAACTCAGCGATTACACTGGGCGCTGTGGTAGCGCTTTATTTAAAAATTTAGATAAATAAGTCATTTTTTACTGTGGGACCAATCCTAGCCGTTAGCGCGCGCTGAAAAAATAGAGACGGTTTCATAAACTACATTTCATTGACTTTCTAACGGTATCAGTCCGTTTGAGTTACAACGGTTGCGTCACATATTCGTACCAACATGTATTTAGCGATATTTTTCTGATATTACTAGGTTGCATCGCTTTTAACAGTGAAACGATTGACTGTGGGACTTAATTGAACTGATTTTGGACTTTGACCTTATAAATGTGATAAATGACACAATTGGACTCCAAGAAATAACATTCTTCTTAATTTGACATGATTGCTGGAACTCAGCGATTACACTGGGCGCTGTGGTAGCGCTTTATTTAAAAATTTAGATAAATAAGTCATTTTTTACTGTGGGACCAATCCTAGCCGTTAGCGCGCGCTGAAAAAATAGAGACGGTTTCATAAACTACATTTCATTGACTTTCTAACGGTATCAGTCCGTTTGAGTTACAACGGTTGCGTCACATATTCGTACCAACATGTATTTAGCGATATTTTTCTGATATTACTAGGTTGCATCGCTTTTAACAGTGAAACGATTGACTGTGGGACTTAATTGAACTGATTTTGGACTTTGACCTTATAAATGTGATAAATGACACAATTGGACTCCAAGAAATAACATTCTTCTTAATTTGACATGATTGCTGGAACTCAGCGATTACACTGGGCGCTGTGGTAGCGCTTTATTTAAAAATTTAGATAAATAAGTCATTTTTTACTGTGGGACCAATCCTAGCCGTTAGCGCGCGCTGAAAAATAGAGACGGTTTCATAAACTACATTTCATTGACTTTCTAACGGTATCAGTCCGTTTGAGTTACAACGGTTGCGTCACATATTCGTACCAACATGTATTTAGCGATATTTTTCTGATATTACTAGGTTGCATCGCTTTTAACAGTGAAACGATTGACTGTGGGACTTAATTGAACTGATTTTGGACTTTGACCTTATAAATGTGATAAATGACACAATTGGACTCCAAGAAATAACATTCTTCTTAATTTGACATGATTGCTGGAACTCAGCGATTACACTGGGCGCTGTGGTAGCGCTTTATTTAAAAATTTAGATAAATAAGTCATTTTTTACTGTGGGACCAATCCTAGCCGTTAGCGCGCGCTGAAGAAATAGAGACAGTTTCAAAAACTACATTTCATTGACTTTCTAACGGTATCAGTCCGTTTGAGTTACAACGGTTGCGTCACATATTCGTACCAACATGTATTTAGCGATATTTTTCTGATATTACTAGGTTGCATCGCTTTTAACAGTGAAACGATTGACTGTGGGACTTAATTGAACTGATTTTGGACTTTGACCTTATAAATGTGATAAATGACACAATTGGACTCCAAGAAATAACATTCTTCTTAATTTGACATGATTGCTGGAACTCAGCGATTACACTGGGCGCTGTGGTAGCGCTTTATTTAAAAATTTAGATAAATAAGTCATTTTTTACTGTGGGACCAATCCTAGCCGTTAGCGCGCGCTGAAAAAATAGAGACGGTTTCATAAACTACATTTCATTGACTTTCTAACGGTATCAGTCCGTTTGAGTTACAACGGTTGCGTCACATATTCGTACCAACATGTATTTAGCGATATTTTTCTGATATTACTAGGTTGCATCGCTTTTAACAGTGAAACGATTGACTGTGGGACTTAATTGAACTGATTTTGGACTTTGACCTTATAAATGTGATAAATGACACAATTGGACTCCAAGAAATAACATTCTTCTTAATTTGACATGATTGCTGGAACTCAGCGATTACACTGGGCGCTGTGGTAGCGCTTTATTTAAAAATTTAGATAAATAAGTCATTTTTTACTGTGGGACCAATCCTAGCCGTTAGCGCGCGCTGAAAAATAGAGACGGTTTCATAAACTACATTTCATTGACTTTCTAACGGTATCAGTCCGTTTGAGTTACAACGGTTGCGTCACATATTCGTACCAACATGTATTTAGCGATATTTTTCTGATATTACTAGGTTGCATCGCTTTTAACAGTGAAACGATTGACTGTGGGACTTAATTGAACTGATTTTGGACTTTGACCTTATAAATGTGATAAATGACACAATTGGACTCCAAGAAATAACATTCTTCTTAATTTGACATGATTGCTGGAACTCAGCGATTACACTGGGCGCTGTGGTAGCGCTTTATTTAAAAATTTAGATAAATAAGTCATTTTTTACTGTGGGACCAATCCTAGCCGTTAGCGCGCGCTGAAAAAATAGAGACGGTTTCATAAACTACATTTCATTGACTTTCTAACGGTATCAGTCCGTTTGAGTTACAACGGTTGCGTCACATATTCGTACCAACATGTATTTAGCGATATTTTTCTGATATTACTAGGTTGCATCGCTTTTAACAGTGAAACGATTGACTGTGGGACTTAATTGAACTGATTTTGGACTTTGACCTTATAAATGTGATAAATGACACAATTGGACTCCAAGAAATAACATTCTTCTTAATTTGACATGATTGCTGGAACTCAGCGATTACACTGGGCGCTGTGGTAGCGCTTTATTTAAAAATTTAGATAAATAAGTCATTTTTTACTGTGGGACCAATCCTAGCCGTTAGCGCGCGCTGAAGAAATAGAGACGGTTTCACATTTCATTGACTTTCTAACGGTATCAGTCCGTTTGAGTTACAACGGTTGCGTCACATATTCGTACCAACATGTATTTAGCGATATTTTTCTGATATTACTAGGTTGCATCGCTTTTAACAGTGAAACGATTGACTGTGGGGACTTAATTGAACTGATTTTGGACTTTGACCTTATAAATGTGATAAATGACACAATTGGACTCCAAGAAATAACATTCTTCTTAATTTGACATGATTGCTGGAACTCAGCGATTACACTGGGCGCTGTGGTAGCGCTTTATTTAAAAATTTAGATAAATAAGTCATTTTTTACTGTGGGACCAATCCTAGCCGTTAGCACGCGCTGAAGAAATAGAGACAGTTTCAAAAACTACATTTCATTGACTTTCTAACGGTATCAGTCCGTTTGAGTTACAACGGTTGCGTCACATATTCGTACCAACATGTATTTAGCGATATTTTTCTGATATTACTAGGTTGCATCGCTTTTAACAGTGAAACGATTGACTGTGGGACTTAATTGAACTGATTTTGGACTTTGACCTTATAAATGTGATAAATGACACAATTGGACTCCAAGAAATAACATTCTTCTTAATTTGACATGATTGCTGGAACTCAGCGATTACACTGGGCGCTGTGGTAGCGCTTTATTTAAAAATTTAGATAAATAAGTCATTTTTTACTGTGGGACCAATCCTAGCCGTTAGCACGCGCTGAAGAAATAGAGACAGTTTCAAAAACTACATTTCATTGACTTTCTAACGGTATCAGTCCGTTTGAGTTACAACGGTTGCGTCACATATTCGTACCAACATGTATTTAGCGATATTTTTCTGATATTACTAGGTTGCATCGCTTTTAACAGTGAAACGATTGACTGTGGGACTTAATTGAACTGATTTTGGACTTTGACCTTATAAATGTGATAAATGACACAATTGGACTCCAAGAAATAACATTCTTCTTAATTTGACATGATTGCTGGAACTCAGCGATTACACTGGGCGCTGTGGTAGCGCTTTATTTAAAAATTTAGATAAATAAGTCATTTTTTACTGTGGGACCAATCCTAGCCGTTAGCGCGCGCTGAAGAAATAGAGACAGTTTCAAAACTACATTTCATTGACTTTCTAACGGTATCAGTCCGTTTGAGTTACAACGGTTGCGTCACATATTCGTACCAACATGTATTTAGCGATATTTTTCTGATATTACTAGGTTGCATCGCTTTTAACAGTGAAACGATTGACTGTGGGACTTAATTGAACTGATTTTGGACTTTGACCTTATAAATGTGATAAATGACACAATTGGACTCCAAGAAATAACATTCTTCTTAATTTGACATGATTGCTGGAACTCAGCGATTACACTGGGCGCTGTGGTAGCGCTTTATTTAAAAATTTAGATAAATAAGTCATTTTTTACTGTGGGACCAATCCTAGCCGTTAGCACGCGCTGAAGAAATAGAGACGGTTTCAAAAACTACATTTCATTGACTTTCTAACGGTATCAGTCCGTTTGAGTTACAACGGTTGCGTCACATATTCGTACCAACATGTATTTAGCGATATTTTTCTGATATTACTAGGTTGCATCGCTTTTAACAGTGAAACGATTGACTGTGGGACTTAATTGAACTGATTTTGGACTTTGACCTTATAAATGTGATAAATGACACAATTGGACTCCAAGAAATAACATTCTTCTTAATTTGACATGATTGCTGGAACTCAGCGATTACACTGGGCGCTGTGGTAGCGCTTTATTTAAAAATTTAGATAAATAAGTCATTTTTTACTGTGGGACCAATCCTAGCCGTTAGCGCGCGCTGAAAAAATAGAGACGGTTTCAAAAACTACATTTCATTGACTTTCTAACGGTATCAGTCCGTTTGAGTTACAACGGTTGCGTCACATATTCGTACCAACATGTATTTAGCGATATTTTTCTGATATTACTAGGTTGCATCGCTTTTAACAGTGAAACGATTGACTGTGGGACTTAATTGAACTGATTTTGGACTTTGACCTTATAAATGTGATAAATGACACAATTGGACTCCAAGAAATAACATTCTTCTTAATTTGACATGATTGCTGGAACTCAGCGATTACACTGGGCGCTGTGGTAGCGCTTTATTTAAAAATTTAGATAAATAAGTCATTTTTTACTGTGGGACCAATCCTAGCCGTTAGCACGCGCTGAAGAAATAGAGACAGTTTCAAAAACTACATTTCATTGACTTTCTAACGGTATCAGTCCGTTTGAGTTACAACGGTTGCGTCACATATTCGTACCAACATGTATTTAGCGATATTTTTCTGATATTACTAGGTTGCATCGCTTTTAACAGTGAAACGATTGACTGTGGGCTTAATTGAACTGATTTTGGACTTTGACCTTATAAATGTGATAAATGACACAATTGGACTCCAAGAAATAACATTCTTCTTAATTTGACATGATTGCTGGAACTCAGCGATTACACTGGGCGCTGTGGTAGCGCTTTATTTAAAAATTTAGATAAATAAGTCATTTTTTACTGTGGGACCAATCCTAGCCGTTAGCGCGCGCTGAAGAAATAGAGACGGTTTCATAAACTACATTTCATTGACTTTCTAACGGTATCAGTCCGTTTGAGTTACAACGGTTGCGTCACATATTCGTACCAACATGTATTTAGCGATATTTTTCTGATATTACTAGGTTGCATCGCTTTTAACAGTGAAACGATTGACTGTGGGCTTAATTGAACTGATTTTGGACTTTGACCTTATAAATGTGATAAATGACACAATTGGACTCCAAGAAATAACATTCTTCTTAATTTGACATGATTGCTGGAACTCAGCGATTACACTGGGCGCTGTGGTAGCGCTTTATTTAAAAATTTAGATAAATAAGTCATTTTTTACTGTGGGACCAATCCTAGCCGTTAGCACGCGCTGAAGAAATAGAGACAGTTTCAAAACTACATTTCATTGACTTTCTAACGGTATCAGTCCGTTTGAGTTACAACGGTTGCGTCACATATTCGTACCAACATGTATTTAGCGATATTTTTCTGATATTACTAGGTTGCATCGCTTTTAACAGTGAAACGATTGACTGTGGGACTTAATTGAACTGATTTTGGACTTTGACCTTATAAATGTGATAAATGACACAATTGGACTCCAAGAAATAACATTCTTCTTAATTTGACATGATTGCTGGAACTCAGCGATTACACTGGGCGCTGTGGTAGCGCTTTATTTAAAAATTTAGATAAATAAGTCATTTTTTACTGTGGGACCAATCCTAGCCGTTAGCACGCGCTGAAGAAATAGAGACAGTTTCAAAAACTACATTTCATTGACTTTCTAACGGTATCAGTCCGTTTGAGTTACAACGGTTGCGTCACATATTCGTACCAACATGTATTTAGCGATATTTTTCTGATATTACTAGGTTGCATCGCTTTTAACAGTGAAACGATTGACTGTGGGGCTTAATTGAACTGATTTTGGACTTTGACCTTATAAATGTGATAAATGACACAATTGGACTCCAAGAAATAACATTCTTCTTAATTTGACATGATTGCTGGAACTCAGCGATTACACTGGGCGCTGTGGTAGCGCTTTATTTAAAAATTTAGATAAATAAGTCATTTTTTACTGTGGGACCAATCCTAGCCGTTAGCACGCGCTGAAAAAATAGAGACGGTTTCATAAACTACATTTCATTGACTTTCTAACGGTATCAGTCCGTTTGAGTTACAACGGTTGCGTCACATATTCGTACCAACATGTATTTAGCGATATTTTTCTGATATTACTAGGTTGCATCGCTTTTAACAGTGAAACGATTGACTGTGGGACTTAATTGAACTGATTTTGGACTTTGACCTTATAAATGTGATAAATGACACAATTGGACTCCAAGAAATAACATTCTTCTTAATTTGACATGATTGCTGGAACTCAGCGATTACACTGGGCGCTGTGGTAGCGCTTTATTTAAAAATTTAGATAAATAAGTCATTTTTTACTGTGGGACCAATCCTAGCCGTTAGCACGCGCTGAAAAATAGAGACAGTTTCAAAAACTACATTTCATTGACTTTCTAACGGTATCAGTCCGTTTGAGTTACAACGGTTGCGTCACATATTCGTACCAACATGTATTTAGCGATATTTTTCTGATATTACTAGGTTGCATCGCTTTTAACAGTGAAACGATTGACTGTGGGGCTTAATTGAACTGATTTTGGACTTTGACCTTATAAATGTGATAAATGACACAATTGGACTCCAAGAAATAACATTCTTCTTAATTTGACATGATTGCTGGAACTCAGCGATTACACTGGGCGCTGTGGTAGCGCTTTATTTAAAAATTTAGATAAATAAGTCATTTTTTACTGTGGGACCAATCCTAGCCGTTAGCACGCGCTGAAGAAATAGAGACAGTTTCAAAAACTACATTTCATTGACTTTCTAACGGTATCAGTCCGTTTGAGTTACAACGGTTGCGTCACATATTCGTACCAACATGTATTTAGCGATATTTTTCTGATATTACTAGGTTGCATCGCTTTTAACAGTGAAACGATTGACTGTGGGACTTAATTGAACTGATTTTGGACTTTGACCTTATAAATGTGATAAATGACACAATTGGACTCCAAGAAATAACATTCTTCTTAATTTGACATGATTGCTGGAACTCAGCGATTACACTGGGCGCTGTGGTAGCGCTTTATTTAAAAATTTAGATAAATAAGTCATTTTTTACTGTGGGACCAATCCTAGCCGTTAGCACGCGCTGAAAAATAGAGACGGTTTCAAAAACTACATTTCATTGACTTTCTAACGGTATCAGTCCGTTTGAGTTACAACGGTTGCGTCACATATTCGTACCAACATGTATTTAGCGATATTTTTCTGATATTACTAGGTTGCATCGCTTTTAACAGTGAAACGATTGACTGTGGGGCTTAATTGAACTGATTTTGGACTTTGACCTTATAAATGTGATAAATGACACAATTGGACTCCAAGAAATAACATTCTTCTTAATTTGACATGATTGCTGGAACTCAGCGATTACACTGGGCGCTGTGGTAGCGCTTTATTTAAAAATTTAGATAAATAAGTCATTTTTTACTGTGGGACCAATCCTAGCCGTTAGCACGCGCTGAAAAATAGAGACAGTTTCAAAAACTACATTTCATTGACTTTCTAACGGTATCAGTCCGTTTGAGTTACAACGGTTGCGTCACATATTCGTACCAACATGTATTTAGCGATATTTTTCTGATATTACTAGGTTGCATCGCTTTTAACAGTGAAACGATTGACTGTGGGACTTAATTGAACTGATTTTGGACTTTGACCTTATAAATGTGATAAATGACACAATTGGACTCCAAGAAATAACATTCTTCTTAATTTGACATGATTGCTGGAACTCAGCGATTACACTGGGCGCTGTGGTAGCGCTTTATTTAAAAATTTAGATAAATAAGTCATTTTTTACTGTGGGACCAATCCTAGCCGTTAGCACGCGCTGAAGAAATAGAGACAGTTTCAAAAACTACATTTCATTGACTTTCTAACGGTATCAGTCCGTTTGAGTTACAACGGTTGCGTCACATATTCGTACCAACATGTATTTAGCGATATTTTTCTGATATTACTAGGTTGCATCGCTTTTAACAGTGAAACGATTGACTGTGGGCTTAATTGAACTGATTTTGGACTTTGACCTTATAAATGTGATAAATGACACAATTGGACTCCAAGAAATAACATTCTTCTTAATTTGACATGATTGCTGGAACTCAGCGATTACACTGGGCGCTGTGGTAGCGCTTTATTTAAAAATTTAGATAAATAAGTCATTTTTTACTGTGGGACCAATCCTAGCCGTTAGCACGCGCTGAAAAAATAGAGACGGTTTCATAAACTACATTTCATTGACTTTCTAACGGTATCAGTCCGTTTGAGTTACAACGGTTGCGTCACATATTCGTACCAACATGTATTTAGCGATATTTTTCTGATATTACTAGGTTGCATCGCTTTTAACAGTGAAACGATTGACTGTGGGGCTTAATTGAACTGATTTTGGACTTTGACCTTATAAATGTGATAAATGACACAATTGGACTCCAAGAAATAACATTCTTCTTAATTTGACATGATTGCTGGAACTCAGCGATTACACTGGGCGCTGTGGTAGCGCTTTATTTAAAAATTTAGATAAATAAGTCATTTTTTACTGTGGGACCAATCCTAGCCGTTAGCGCGCGCTGAAGAAATAGAGACAGTTTCAAAAACTACATTTCATTGACTTTCTAACGGTATCAGTCCGTTTGAGTTACAACGGTTGCGTCACATATTCGTACCAACATGTATTTAGCGATATTTTTCTGATATTACTAGGTTGCATCGCTTTTAACAGTGAAACGATTGACTGTGGGCTTAATTGAACTGATTTTGGACTTTGACCTTATAAATGTGATAAATGACACAATTGGACTCCAAGAAATAACATTCTTCTTAATTTGACATGATTGCTGGAACTCAGCGATTACACTGGGCGCTGTGGTAGCGCTTTATTTAAAAATTTAGATAAATAAGTCATTTTTTACTGTGGGACCAATCCTAGCCGTTAGCGCGCGCTGAAAAAATAGAGACGGTTTCAAAAACTACATTTCATTGACTTTCTAACGGTATCAGTCCGTTTGAGTTACAACGGTTGCGTCACATATTCGTACCAACATGTATTTAGCGATATTTTTCTGATATTACTAGGTTGCATCGCTTTTAACAGTGAAACGATTGACTGTGGGCTTAATTGAACTGATTTTGGACTTTGACCTTATAAATGTGATAAATGACACAATTGGACTCCAAGAAATAACATTCTTCTTAATTTGACATGATTGCTGGAACTCAGCGATTACACTGGGCGCTGTGGTAGCGCTTTATTTAAAAATTTAGATAAATAAGTCATTTTTTACTGTGGGACCAATCCTAGCCGTTAGCACGCGCTGAAGAAATAGAGACAGTTTCAAAAACTACATTTCATTGACTTTCTAACGGTATCAGTCCGTTTGAGTTACAACGGTTGCGTCACATATTCGTACCAACATGTATTTAGCGATATTTTTCTGATATTACTAGGTTGCATCGCTTTTAACAGTGAAACGATTGACTGTGGGACTTAATTGAACTGATTTTGGACTTTGACCTTATAAATGTGATAAATGACACAATTGGACTCCAAGAAATAACATTCTTCTTAATTTGACATGATTGCTGGAACTCAGCGATTACACTGGGCGCTGTGGTAGCGCTTTATTTAAAAATTTAGATAAATAAGTCATTTTTTACTGTGGGACCAATCCTAGCCGTTAGCACGCGCTGAAGAAATAGAGACAGTTTCAAAAACTACATTTCATTGACTTTCTAACGGTATCAGTCCGTTTGAGTTACAACGGTTGCGTCACATATTCGTACCAACATGTATTTAGCGATATTTTTCTGATATTACTAGGTTGCATCGCTTTTAACAGTGAAACGATTGACTGTGGGGCTTAATTGAACTGATTTTGGACTTTGACCTTATAAATGTGATAAATGACACAATTGGACTCCAAGAAATAACATTCTTCTTAATTTGACATGATTGCTGGAACTCAGCGATTACACTGGGCGCTGTGGTAGCGCTTTATTTAAAAATTTAGATAAATAAGTCATTTTTTACTGTGGGACCAATCCTAGCCGTTAGCGCGCGCTGAAAAATAGAGACGGTTTCAAAAACTACATTTCATTGACTTTCTAACGGTATCAGTCCGTTTGAGTTACAACGGTTGCGTCACATATTCGTACCAACATGTATTTAGCGATATTTTTCTGATATTACTAGGTTGCATCGCTTTTAACAGTGAAACGATTGACTGTGGGGCTTAATTGAACTGATTTTGGACTTTGACCTTATAAATGTGATAAATGACACAATTGGACTCCAAGAAATAACATTCTTCTTAATTTGACATGATTGCTGGAACTCAGCGATTACACTGGGCGCTGTGGTAGCGCTTTATTTAAAAATTTAGATAAATAAGTCATTTTTTACTGTGGGACCAATCCTAGCCGTTAGCGCGCGCTGAAAAATTAGAGACAGTTTCAAAAACTACATTTCATTGACTTTCTAACGGTATCAGTCCGTTTGAGTTACAACGGTTGCGTCACATATTCGTACCAACATGTATTTAGCGATATTTTTCTGATATTACTAGGTTGCATCGCTTTTAACAGTGAAACGATTGACTGTGGGGCTTAATTGAACTGATTTTGGACTTTGACCTTATAAATGTGATAAATGACACAATTGGACTCCAAGAAATAACATTCTTCTTAATTTGACATGATTGCTGGAACTCAGCGATTACACTGGGCGCTGTGGTAGCGCTTTATTTAAAAATTTAGATAAATAAGTCATTTTTTACTGTGGGACCAATCCTAGCCGTTAGCGCGCGCTGAAAAAATAGAGACGGTTTCATAAACTACATTTCATTGACTTTCTAACGGTATCAGTCCGTTTGAGTTACAACGGTTGCGTCACATATTCGTACCAACATGTATTTAGCGATATTTTTCTGATATTACTAGGTTGCATCGCTTTTAACAGTGAAACGATTGACTGTGGGCTTAATTGAACTGATTTTGGACTTTGACCTTATAAATGTGATAAATGACACAATTGGACTCCAAGAAATAACATTCTTCTTAATTTGACATGATTGCTGGAACTCAGCGATTACACTGGGCGCTGTGGTAGCGCTTTATTTAAAAATTTAGATAAATAAGTCATTTTTTACTGTGGACCAATCCTAGCCGTTAGCGCGCGCTGAAAAAATAGAGACGGTTTCATAAACTACATTTCATTGACTTTCTAACGGTATCAGTCCGTTTGAGTTACAACGGTTGCGTCACATATTCGTACCAACATGTATTTAGCGATATTTTTCTGATATTACTAGGTTGCATCGCTTTTAACAGTGAAACGATTGACTGTGGGGCTTAATTGAACTGATTTTGGACTTTGACCTTATAAATGTGATAAATGACACAATTGGACTCCAAGAAATAACATTCTTCTTAATTTGACATGATTGCTGGAACTCAGCGATTACACTGGGCGCTGTGGTAGCGCTTTATTTAAAAATTTAGATAAATAAGTCATTTTTTACTGTGGACCAATCCTAGCCGTTAGCACGCGCTGAAAAATAGAGACAGTTTCAAAAACTACATTTCATTGACTTTCTAACGGTATCAGTCCGTTTGAGTTACAACGGTTGCGTCACATATTCGTACCAACATGTATTTAGCGATATTTTTCTGATATTACTAGGTTGCATCGCTTTTAACAGTGAAACGATTGACTGTGGGACTTAATTGAACTGATTTTGGACTTTGACCTTATAAATGTGATAAATGACACAATTGGACTCCAAGAAATAACATTCTTCTTAATTTGACATGATTGCTGGAACTCAGCGATTACACTGGGCGCTGTGGTAGCGCTTTATTTAAAAATTTAGATAAATAAGTCATTTTTTACTGTGGGACCAATCCTAGCCGTTAGCACGCGCTGAAAAAATAGAGACGGTTTCATAAACTACATTTCATTGACTTTCTAACGGTATCAGTCCGTTTGAGTTACAACGGTTGCGTCACATATTCGTACCAACATGTATTTAGCGATATTTTTCTGATATTACTAGGTTGCATCGCTTTTAACAGTGAAACGATTGACTGTGGGGCTTAATTGAACTGATTTTGGACTTTGACCTTATAAATGTGATAAATGACACAATTGGACTCCAAGAAATAACATTCTTCTTAATTTGACATGATTGCTGGAACTCAGCGATTACACTGGGCGCTGTGGTAGCGCTTTATTTAAAAATTTAGATAAATAAGTCATTTTTTACTGTGGGACCAATCCTAGCCGTTAGCGCGCGCTGAAAAAATAGAGACGGTTTCATAAACTACATTTCATTGACTTTCTAACGGTATCAGTCCGTTTGAGTTACAACGGTTGCGTCACATATTCGTACCAACATGTATTTAGCGATATTTTTCTGATATTACTAGGTTGCATCGCTTTTAACAGTGAAACGATTGACTGTGGGGCTTAATTGAACTGATTTTGGACTTTGACCTTATAAATGTGATAAATGACACAATTGGACTCCAAGAAATAACATTCTTCTTAATTTGACATGATTGCTGGAACTCAGCGATTACACTGGGCGCTGTGGTAGCGCTTTATTTAAAAATTTAGATAAATAAGTCATTTTTTACTGTGGGACCAATCCTAGCCGTTAGCGCGCGCTGAAAAAATAGAGACGGTTTCATAAACTACATTTCATTGACTTTCTAACGGTATCAGTCCGTTTGAGTTACAACGGTTGCGTCACATATTCGTACCAACATGTATTTAGCGATATTTTTCTGATATTACTAGGTTGCATCGCTTTTAACAGTGAAACGATTGACTGTGGGGCTTAATTGAACTGATTTTGGACTTTGACCTTATAAATGTGATAAATGACACAATTGGACTCCAAGAAATAACATTCTTCTTAATTTGACATGATTGCTGGAACTCAGCGATTACACTGGGCGCTGTGGTAGCGCTTTATTTAAAAATTTAGATAAATAAGTCATTTTTTACTGTGGGACCAATCCTAGCCGTTAGCGCGCGCTGAAAAATAGAGACGGTTTCATAAACTACATTTCATTGACTTTCTAACGGTATCAGTCCGTTTGAGTTACAACGGTTGCGTCACATATTCGTACCAACATGTATTTAGCGATATTTTTCTGATATTACTAGGTTGCATCGCTTTTAACAGTGAAACGATTGACTGTGGGGCTTAATTGAACTGATTTTGGACTTTGACCTTATAAATGTGATAAATGACACAATTGGACTCCAAGAAATAACATTCTTCTTAATTTGACATGATTGCTGGAACTCAGCGATTACACTGGGCGCTGTGGTAGCGCTTTATTTAAAAATTTAGATAAATAAGTCATTTTTTACTGTGGGACCAATCCTAGCCGTTAGCACGCGCTGAAGAAATAGAGACGGTTTCATAAACTACATTTCATTGACTTTCTAACGGTATCAGTCCGTTTGAGTTACAACGGTTGCGTCACATATTCGTACCAACATGTATTTAGCGATATTTTTCTGATATTACTAGGTTGCATCGCTTTTAACAGTGAAACGATTGACTGTGGGGCTTAATTGAACTGATTTTGGACTTTGACCTTATAAATGTGATAAATGACACAATTGGACTCCAAGAAATAACATTCTTCTTAATTTGACATGATTGCTGGAACTCAGCGATTACACTGGGCGCTGTGGTAGCGCTTTATTTAAAAATTTAGATAAATAAGTCATTTTTTACTGTGGGACCAATCCTAGCCGTTAGCGCGCGCTGAAAAAATAGAGACGGTTTCATAAACTACATTTCATTGACTTTCTAACGGTATCAGTCCGTTTGAGTTACAACGGTTGCGTCACATATTCGTACCAACATGTATTTAGCGATATTTTTCTGATATTACTAGGTTGCATCGCTTTTAACAGTGAAACGATTGACTGTGGGGCTTAATTGAACTGATTTTGGACTTTGACCTTATAAATGTGATAAATGACACAATTGGACTCCAAGAAATAACATTCTTCTTAATTTGACATGATTGCTGGAACTCAGCGATTACACTGGGCGCTGTGGTAGCGCTTTATTTAAAAATTTAGATAAATAAGTCATTTTTTACTGTGGGACCAATCCTAGCCGTTAGCGCGCGCTGAAAAAATAGAGACGGTTTCATAAACTACATTTCATTGACTTTCTAACGGTATCAGTCCGTTTGAGTTACAACGGTTGCGTCACATATTCGTACCAACATGTATTTAGCGATATTTTTCTGATATTACTAGGTTGCATCGCTTTTAACAGTGAAACGATTGACTGTGGGGCTTAATTGAACTGATTTTGGACTTTGACCTTATAAATGTGATAAATGACACAATTGGACTCCAAGAAATAACATTCTTCTTAATTTGACATGATTGCTGGAACTCAGCGATTACACTGGGCGCTGTGGTAGCGCTTTATTTAAAAATTTAGATAAATAAGTCATTTTTTACTGTGGGACCAATCCTAGCCGTTAGCACGCGCTGAAAAAATAGAGACGGTTTCATAAACTACATTTCATTGACTTTCTAACGGTATCAGTCCGTTTGAGTTACAACGGTTGCGTCACATATTCGTACCAACATGTATTTAGCGATATTTTTCTGATATTACTAGGTTGCATCGCTTTTAACAGTGAAACGATTGACTGTGGGGCTTAATTGAACTGATTTTGGACTTTGACCTTATAAATGTGATAAATGACACAATTGGACTCCAAGAAATAACATTCTTCTTAATTTGACATGATTGCTGGAACTCAGCGATTACACTGGGCGCTGTGGTAGCGCTTTATTTAAAAATTTAGATAAATAAGTCATTTTTTACTGTGGGACCAATCCTAGCCGTTAGCGCGCGCTGAAAAAATAGAGACGGTTTCAAAAACTACATTTCATTGACTTTCTAACGGTATCAGTCCGTTTGAGTTACAACGGTTGCGTCACATATTCGTACCAACATGTATTTAGCGATATTTTTCTGATATTACTAGGTTGCATCGCTTTTAACAGTGAAACGATTGACTGTGGGGCTTAATTGAACTGATTTTGGACTTTGACCTTATAAATGTGATAAATGACACAATTGGACTCCAAGAAATAACATTCTTCTTAATTTGACATGATTGCTGGAACTCAGCGATTACACTGGGCGCTGTGGTAGCGCTTTATTTAAAAATTTAGATAAATAAGTCATTTTTTACTGTGGGACCAATCCTAGCCGTTAGCACGCGCTGAAAAATAGAGACGGTTTCAAAAACTACATTTCATTGACTTTCTAACGGTATCAGTCCGTTTGAGTTACAACGGTTGCGTCACATATTCGTACCAACATGTATTTAGCGATATTTTTCTGACATTACTAGGTTGCATCGCTTTTAACAGTGAAACGATTGACTGTGGGGCTTAATTGAACTGATTTTGGACTTTGACCTTATAAATGTGATAAATGACACAATTGGACTCCAAGAAATAACATTCTTCTTAATTTGACATGATTGCTGGAACTCAGCGATTACACTGGGCGCTGTGGTAGCGCTTTATTTAAAAATTTAGATAAATAAGTCATTTTTTACTGTGGGACCAATCCTAGCCGTTAGCGCGCGCTGAAAAAATAGAGACGGTTTCATAAACTACATTTCATTGACTTTCTAACGGTATCAGTCCGTTTGAGTTACAACGGTTGCGTCACATATTCGTACCAACATGTATTTAGCGATATTTTTCTGATATTACTAGGTTGCATCGCTTTTAACAGTGAAACGATTGACTGTGGGGCTTAATTGAACTGATTTTGGACTTTGACCTTATAAATGTGATAAATGACACAATTGGACTCCAAGAAATAACATTCTTCTTAATTTGACATGATTGCTGGAACTCAGCGATTACACTGGGCGCTGTGGTAGCGCTTTATTTAAAAATTTAGATAAATAAGTCATTTTTTACTGTGGGACCAATCCTAGCCGTTAGCGCGCGCTGAAAAAATAGAGACGGTTTCATAAACTACATTTCATTGACTTTCTAACGGTATCAGTCCGTTTGAGTTACAACGGTTGCGTCACATATTCGTACCAACATGTATTTAGCGATATTTTTCTGATATTACTAGGTTGCATCGCTTTTAACAGTGAAACGATTGACTGTGGGGCTTAATTGAACTGATTTTGGACTTTGACCTTATAAATGTGATAAATGACACAATTGGACTCCAAGAAATAACATTCTTCTTAATTTGACATGATTGCTGGAACTCAGCGATTACACTGGGCGCTGTGGTAGCGCTTTATTTAAAAATTTAGATAAATAAGTCATTTTTTACTGTGGGACCAATCCTAGCCGTTAGCGCGCGCTGAAAAATAGAGACGGTTTCAAAAACTACATTTCATTGACTTTCTAACGGTATCAGTCCGTTTGAGTTACAACGGTTGCGTCACATATTCGTACCAACATGTATTTAGCGATATTTTTCTGATATTACTAGGTTGCATCGCTTTTAACAGTGAAACGATTGACTGTGGGGCTTAATTGAACTGATTTTGGACTTTGACCTTATAAATGTGATAAATGACACAATTGGACTCCAAGAAATAACATTCTTCTTAATTTGACATGATTGCTGGAACTCAGCGATTACACTGGGCGCTGTGGTAGCGCTTTATTTAAAAATTTAGATAAATAAGTCATTTTTTACTGTGGGACCAATCCTAGCCGTTAGCACGCGCTGGAAAAATAGAGACGGTTTCATAAACTACATTTCATTGACTTTCTAACGGTATCAGTCCGTTTGAGTTACAACGGTTGCGTCACATATTCGTACCAACATGTATTTAGCGATATTTTTCTGACATTACTAGGTTGCATCGCTTTTAACAGTGAAACGATTGACTGTGGGACTTAATTGAACTGATTTTGGACTTTGACCTTATAAATGTGATAAATGACACAATTGGACTCCAAGAAATAACATTCTTCTTAATTTGACATGATTGCTGGAACTCAGCGATTACACTGGGCGCTGTGGTAGCGCTTTATTTAAAAATTTAGATAAATAAGTCATTTTTTACTGTGGGACCAATCCTAGCCGTTAGCGCGCGCTGAAAAATAGAGACGGTTTCAAAAACTACATTTCATTGACTTTCTAACGGTATCAGTCCGTTTGAGTTACAACGGTTGCGTCACATATTCGTACCAACATGTATTTAGCGATATTTTTCTGATATTACTAGGTTGCATCGCTTTTAACAGTGAAACGATTGACTGTGGGGCTTAATTGAACTGATTTTGGACTTTGACCTTATAAATGTGATAAATGACACAATTGGACTCCAAGAAATAACATTCTTCTTAATTTGACATGATTGCTGGAACTCAGCGATTACACTGGGCGCTGTGGTAGCGCTTTATTTAAAAATTTAGATAAATAAGTCATTTTTTACTGTGGGACCAATCCTAGCCGTTAGCGCGCGCTGAAAAAATAGAGACGGTTTCATAAACTACATTTCATTGACTTTCTAACGGTATCAGTCCGTTTGAGTTACAACGGTTGCGTCACATATTCGTACCAACATGTATTTAGCGATATTTTTCTGATATTACTAGGTTGCATCGCTTTTAACAGTGAAACGATTGACTGTGGGGCTTAATTGAACTGATTTTGGACTTTGACCTTATAAATGTGATAAATGACACAATTGGACTCCAAGAAATAACATTCTTCTTAATTTGACATGATTGCTGGAACTCAGCGATTACACTGGGCGCTGTGGTAGCGCTTTATTTAAAAATTTAGATAAATAAGTCATTTTTTACTGTGGGACCAATCCTAGCCGTTAGCGCGCGCTGAAAAATAGAGACGGTTTCATAAACTACATTTCATTGACTTTCTAACGGTATCAGTCCGTTTGAGTTACAACGGTTGCGTCACATATTCGTACCAACATGTATTTAGCGATATTTTTCTGATATTACTAGGTTGCATCGCTTTTAACAGTGAAACGATTGACTGTGGGGCTTAATTGAACTGATTTTGGACTTTGACCTTATAAATGTGATAAATGACACAATTGGACTCCAAGAAATAACATTCTTCTTAATTTGACATGATTGCTGGAACTCAGCGATTACACTGGGCGCTGTGGTAGCGCTTTATTTAAAAATTTAGATAAATAAGTCATTTTTTACTGTGGGACCAATCCTAGCCGTTAGCACGCGCTGAAGAAATAGAGACGGTTTCATAAACTACATTTCATTGACTTTCTAACGGTATCAGTCCGTTTGAGTTACAACGGTTGCGTCACATATTCGTACCAACATGTATTTAGCGATATTTTTCTGATATTACTAGGTTGCATCGCTTTTAACAGTGAAACGATTGACTGTGGGACTTAATTGAACTGATTTTGGACTTTGACCTTATAAATGTGATAAATGACACAATTGGACTCCAAGAAATAACATTCTTCTTAATTTGACATGATTGCTGGAACTCAGCGATTACACTGGGCGCTGTGGTAGCGCTTTATTTAAAAATTTAGATAAATAAGTCATTTTTTACTGTGGGACCAATCCTAGCCGTTAGCGCGCGCTGAAAAAATAGAGACGGTTTCATAAACTACATTTCATTGACTTTCTAACGGTATCAGTCCGTTTGAGTTACAACGGTTGCGTCACATATTCGTACCAACATGTATTTAGCGATATTTTTCTGATATTACTAGGTTGCATCGCTTTTAACAGTGAAACGATTGACTGTGGGGCTTAATTGAACTGATTTTGGACTTTGACCTTATAAATGTGATAAATGACACAATTGGACTCCAAGAAATAACATTCTTCTTAATTTGACATGATTGCTGGAACTCAGCGATTACACTGGGCGCTGTGGTAGCGCTTTATTTAAAAATTTAGATAAATAAGTCATTTTTTACTGTGGGACCAATCCTAGCCGTTAGCGCGCGCTGAAAAATAGAGACGGTTTCAAAAACTACATTTCATTGACTTTCTAACGGTATCAGTCCGTTTGAGTTACAACGGTTGCGTCACATATTCGTACTAACATGTATTTAGCGATATTTTTCTGATATTACTAGGTTGCATCGCTTTTAACAGTGAAACGATTGACTGTGGGGCTTAATTGAACTGATTTTGGACTTTGACCTTATAAATGTGATAAATGACACAATTGGACTCCAAGAAATAACATTCTTCTTAATTTGACATGATTGCTGGAACTCAGCGATTACACTGGGCGCTGTGGTAGCGCTTTATTTAAAAATTTAGATAAATAAGTCATTTTTTACTGTGGGACCAATCCTAGCCGTTAGCGCGCGCTGAAAAAATAGAGACGGTTTCATAAACTACATTTCATTGACTTTCTAACGGTATCAGTCCGTTTGAGTTACAACGGTTGCGTCACATATTCGTACTAACATGTATTTAGCGATATTTTTCTGATATTACTAGGTTGCATCGCTTTTAACAGTGAAACGATTGACTGTGGGGCTTAATTGAACTGATTTTGGACTTTGACCTTATAAATGTGATAAATGACACAATTGGACTCCAAGAAATAACATTCTTCTTAATTTGACATGATTGCTGGAACTCAGCGATTACACTGGGCGCTGTGGTAGCGCTTTATTTAAAAATTTAGATAAATAAGTCATTTTTTACTGTTGGACCAATCCTAGCCGTTAGCACGCGCTGAAAAAATAGAGACGGTTTCATAAACTACATTTCATTGACTTTCTAACGGTATCAGTCCGTTTGAGTTACAACGGTTGCGTCACATATTCGTACCAACATGTATTTAGCGATATTTTTCTGATATTACTAGGTTGCATCGCTTTTAACAGTGAAACGATTGACTGTGGGGCTTAATTGAACTGATTTTGGACTTTGACCTTATAAATGTGATAAATGACACAATTGGACTCCAAGAAATAACATTCTTCTTAATTTGACATGATTGCTGGAACTCAGCGATTACACTGGGCGCTGTGGTAGCGCTTTATTTAAAAATTTAGATAAATAAGTCATTTTTTACTGTGGACCAATCCTAGCCGTTAGCGCGCGCTGAAAAAATAGAGACGGTTTCATAAACTACATTTCATTGACTTTCTAACGGTATCAGTCCGTTTGAGTTACAACGGTTGCGTCACATATTCGTACCAACATGTATTTAGCGATATTTTTCTGATATTACTAGGTTGCATCGCTTTTAACAGTGAAACGATTGACTGTGGGGCTTAATTGAACTGATTTTGGACTTTGACCTTATAAATGTGATAAATGAGACAATTGGACTCCAAGAAATAACATTCTTCTTAATTTGACATGATTGCTGGAACTCAGCGATTACACTGGGCGCTGTGGTAGCGCTTTATTTAAAATTTAGATAAATAAGTCATTTTTTACTGTGGACCAATCCTAGCGTTAGCACGCGCTGAAAAATAGAGACAGTTTTCAAAAACTACATTTCATTGACTTTCTAACGGCCCATCCAGGTCCGTTTGAGTACAACGGGGTTGCGTCACATATTCGTACCAACATGTATTTAGCTATATTTTTTCCTTGATATTACGGTCATCGCTTTGAACATTGATACGTATCTCTCTCTTTT
>JASGCC010001112.1:0-42881 GCA_030067915.1 Hydractinia echinata | reverse complement strand
GCAAAAAAATGTTAGCCAGGACCAGTTCAAGATTAGGGGCAATGGTAGGACCAAGAGCTGTATGGGTTGCCTAGCTAAGGCGAAGGAGAGACAGCGTACCAAATGCAAGGAACCCCCCAGTGATCGAATACAAATTAGACCCTCTTGCCATTGATAGGGAGATTCAAGACCAGGAGCAGGATAAAAATTACCTAATGTTGTATACATTGTTTACATACAACATCATACCCCAGGATATCGAGCTCATCGAAGCACCCCCGAGAGCCAGGAAAAGGCACTGCTAATTGAGAGATATCGTAAGGTACTACGATGCCTTGCAGGCAAATTAACATATACTCCACTACCTATGGAATATAAGACCCAAAATACCAAGCTATGCCCTGCCTGCCGGGGGTCCCTAGAGGAGAATGGACATGGAGGTGTACTAATATGCAGTGAATGTGCGGGGTAGTTTCAAAGGTCTGTGATCAAAAGTGGGCATATTAGTAAATGGTGGATGTTGTAAGGGATCCCCATACGGCTATATTCACAGGTCCGACATCTTGCGGCAAGAACACAACGCGTTTTGGACCTGCTTGAAAAAGAATATAAAAAGCATTATCATAACATAGTCATATTGTGCCCTACCATACGATGGAATGAGACGTATCTATCCAGGACCTCACTCTGGAAGGATGATTACGTGTTCCTGATAGATCCTAAGGACCAGTTGTTTGAATGGATAGCGAAATTTTCCTCATTGCTGGCAGGGAAGGATAGTCTTTTCGTGATTGATGACTGTATCGCCGACGAGAGCCTCGATAAAAAAAGGCAGCCCTTGCTTGAGCTGGCTATTAGTGGTAGGCACAGGAAGCACAGTTTATTTCTATTAACGCAATCGTATACTGCTCTACCTAAAAATTTGAGAAGGCAGAAGAAGCAGGATACCAGAGGAATAGCCTCTGGTATCCACGCGAAAAATCGGACATGAAAACTATAGACGAAGAAACCAACCTTATTTCGGACTGGGATGAGATCAACGCCGATTTGAAAAGATCCAAGCACGCATGCTTGTATATCAGATTGGAATATCCTAGGAGTTGGGAGATTTTGGAGTGACCATACAAAAAAGCTACCTGAATATATGGCTACTAAAACAAAATATGGAGGAGGCCAAGAAATGTTCAAAATGTAAACATTTTTTATCTATAGACAATTTCAAGATGAAACGTAATGGCCAGCAGACAAAATTGTGCATCAAATGCTTGAATGTTCTAAAGACATCAAAGGAGCGTACCAAGTGTCCACATCAAAGGCGGGGGTCCACTTGTAAAGAGTGTGGCGGAAGTGAAATATGTCACCATCAAAGGATGAGATCCACCTGTAGGGATTGCGGCGGAAGTGAGATTTGCAATCATGGTAGGCGAAGATCAGAATGCAAAGAGTGCGGGGTGGTGCTAGATGCAGCGAACATGGCAGGCTAAGATACACCTGTAAAGACTGTGGGGGTGGAATCTTCTGCCACCATGAAAAACGAAGGCGGAATGCCCCATATGCGATCCTGTTGGACATCTAGCTCATAATGTAAGCAGCTGAACCCACCACGCCCTACAGGGAAACAAGGAGCTCGGCTCTCGGGAGTATCTCGGTGCGATATGGCTACGCTGTGGGCCCATATTGAGGCTCGGTTTGTGGGGTATGACATGGGATAACTATGGAGAGTGGCACATTGATCACAAGGTGCCAATTCAATATAAGGAAAATGGGGATGCCCCCATGGTTGAAGTAGTTGTTAGTAGATTGCACTACACCAACACTCAACCTATGTGGGCGAGCGAAAACATGTCAAAAGGTAATCGATATGTCTCGGAATAGGGGGCTCTGAACCCACCACCTATCGACGTTAATTTCACTACCCGCAAGAGTAGTGAAATGACCATGATGGAAACCTCCGGCTAAGCATGTATATAATAAAAAATGTCTTCACAACTCGCCTTATTCAACGCAATACCCGCAGGATCCATCGAGACCTTATTTGACAAACAAAATCAACCTCTCTTCAAAAGGGCAGATCTTGAGAGATTCCTGTGTATTACAAATGCTAGGCAGTATGGTCTTGATCGCCATATGACAATATCAAGGGGAGAAATAGAGGGTATAACAACTGTAGTCGGTGACTACAGTTCTTCAGGTATGTCAGGAGGGGTTAAAAAACGACACGAAAAATTCGTTACCCTTGGGGGGGCCCTCGAAATTACCGTCAGGTCAAGAAAGCCCAAAGCCGTGTCTTTGACAAAATGGTTAGCTGGGAAGGGGGTGGAAAAGTTACAGGATGCACTCAAGGAGCATCGTCAAGCCCTTGAGGATAAGAATATTGCTATGGGCCATTCTCGAGGAACGATCTGGAGGATAGGGGACAATCAACTCATGGCATTGGGGGATGAAATTGAGGAGGCTACAGCAACGTTGCCGTGCCCACCTTGAAGATCCGGGAAAAGACAATAGCATGGTGATTATCCAAAAGAACAACGATGATCCCTGGCCATACCTAGCCATCTGTGGCCAACAGGGGTATGTAGCACAAAAAAATTAGAAATAAGCTTGTTGATTACCCCAAGGGCGAGATTGTGGTACTAGGCAGAGACCCCTAATTTCATTGTCATTACAATTGGCTTCGAGAACGTGGGTGTATCGAGGTAAACGCCTGAGCGTGTGAGACATTTCAGGCTAGGCGAACACTACACGCATGAACGTCTCCTGGAGCTCGCTGAATGAGTGATGTTTCGCCCCGCTGCGGGGGAACGCAATAGGTAACGCTTTTGTAGACCTTCGGGAGGTACTCTCCGGTGAGTACCTCCATTCAGACACAATTTCACTATCCTTGCGGGTAGTGAAAAATTATCATTTTTTGACCCTTTCAGCTGTATCTTAAAAGCCAGTGAAATATAAAAAAAGATGGAAGCCTATGTGCAAAAAAAAGCAATTTGCAAAAGATTTACAATATCAGCATAACCTGTATACGATGTTGCATAAAATCAGGATCAGTGACAGGTTATTGCCCTACCTGCATGGAAATTTCAGGTATCGAAATAGGGAATATTATGAAGGTTTTGAATATCCTACCGATGACGACCTTTTGCACAGGTTAGCGTCAGGCCATGAAAGCGTGGCGTACATTTGCAAGAAGCGAGATCGATGAGGAACTTGAGGATCATATTCAAGCCCTAGGACTTCATATTGTTTTCAGTTCAAAAGAACAAGTATGGTGCATTATGCTACGAGGTTATCAAAGATAAGGCCATTGAGGTTGTCGGATTTGGCCGATATAGAAACCAATAAGCAATATCCTTAACTTTCCTATACCAGATAGACGCTTGGTTGATATCGATTTGGATATTGAGGCCTGATGTCATCAAAGGTATAGTTTATGGGTACCATTCTATACCGAGCCCCCTTTGATGTATGTAAGAGATCCGAGTAAAGAGTTGGAGGATGAACTTTTGGAGGTACTCCTGAAATTACTCTTTACCAATCCTTGATACGTTCCGGGGGTACCTGAACATCCTCTGGAATAAGCATCAATTCCTCTGACACGAAGCTACGATCGGGGCCGTCCTTCAAATAGTATAAAATACGACTACCCGCCACAAATACGATCCAACCTGTAGGTATGTTTGTTTCCCAAGCGGCGTCAGTTGCGCGTCTCTTTTGATCACCGTGTTCTTCCCCGGGTTGTAGCAGATACAAGTACAAACCAATCCTCAGGTAGAGGCTTTTCCTCGGGATATTCCTCGCCCTTCGCGAGCGATATCTCCTCGAGCTTGATCGCCTTGTTGGGCTTTAGGCCGATCATGGTGGTTTTAGTATTATTGAGATTTTTGACGATAGTGTACAGATGCTTGACCCAAATGGTACTAGGCTCGCCAGAGATCAGCTCTTGTGCATCCTGAGGTTTAAAGAGCCTTTCCGCGAGTACCTTGTTGTAGATTCGACAAAGGCCGTAAATGTATGATGATATTTTGTAGTAGCCCGCTTAATTTCCACCCCCTTATACTCCAGCAGCTTGGTTACATCAGATTTGAACTCGCTACCATTGTCACATTGAAAGGTTTTTGGGTAGTGTAGGGGCCCTGCTTTGTAGATGTCCTTGATCATCTCCGCGACATCGCTAGTCTTCTTTGGTTCGCAGGGGTCTCGCGAACTTATATCTCGAGGCCACGTCGATGCCTGTCAGGATGTACTTGTACGTATTGCCATATAGCTTGTCGTGGGGCATGTACAGCAGATCGAACTGATGCATTTCATTCGGTCTTGTAACAGTAAAATGGGGGTAGTCTATACGTTTTGGGCCCCTGATATGCCGGAGACACAACAGGTTGACGAGACAGCCAGTGAGTGACTAACTTTTTGGATAGACCGCTCTCCTTTGCGAGTAATTTAATAGCTTTCCGTCCGACCCACAGGTGTTCAGGGGTATAGTAGATTTGGCTTAATTTCTCCGTCTCCTCATCGGTAAGAATATGTGGTGATTTTTCTGACATGTTTATTATATGTCAGAAAACGCACGTTGTTATAAATATTTATATACCACAAAGCCTATTAGTGGATAGGGATTCAAGGACAAACGTGAGCTCGCCATCCTGTTGGGGTTTTGAGGGTGTATAATAGTCGGATAGCTGTGGTGCCTTCTTGTTTGAAGCTATATAAAATTTGTACAGGTCGTCATCAAGCTCACGAAAAACTCCTGCCGGCCTTTATCTGCAGTTTCCCTTTCTTCGCAAACCAATCAAAGTTTCGCTTGCCGGCCCCATATCCATTCCGGCCTGGGCAGTATTTAATTTTTCCATAGCTTCGTCATGTCTTTTACGTTCCTCTTCCCCATGCCACCGAAAGCTTTGAAAAGAGATAATTAGTCCCGCTGAAAGCCAACGCATTGATTAATGCACCTCCGGCCATAATTGCCAAAGGTTGCTATTTATTCTAATACCCACGGAATGATAACGCCCGCCTAGGATGTTTAGTTGGGCGTCCATCAGTAAGTAGACATAACATCTGAAAATCCCCGGTGCCGTCAGCTTTTTTGGTCATATGCAACGTTATCCCGTCACCTAAGCGCTGTAGAGGGTCTCCCGCTACCCATGTAGGATATTGTCATTAGAGGCTCTGAAATCGACGAATAAGGCAATATCTCTCGTTGAAGAATTGGCCAATCGTTACCGAAAGAGTCGTGACTACCAAAGAGATTGACAATCTGGCTCCAGGTGATCCTTTGGGTAGCATGGCGTGGCTATAAAGTTCATTAGGTTTCACCTTCAACCGTGATGGATATTTTTTCGATTTTAGGGTTATAAAGACCTCATTGACACGCAGCGTAAAGCCTTCACTTTCCCGGGGTCTATAAAGAGTAACAAGACACCCTTGAGACTCTTTGCGGGGGTATCGATTTGAAGATTGTAACTTGTATCGGCCTTTTTCATTGGTCACCAAACTTGCTTCGGCAGGATCCGTTCATAGGGCAAGGCGAGACGGGCATACCTTGACATCATGGCACTTGCGAGACCTTTCATGGGTGATCTTGTCGAATTCAAAACTTGATATTGGTGATACTTATAGGTGGCATCTGCTGCCTTGGCAGCCGTAGATCCCACGGCTGCTGTCCCTGTATCTTTTGATGACGTCGCTGTGCTGTGCGAAATGTAGAACAAATTGTAAGCCTGTCCATGTAGCTCTGCCGGATAAAACGGTAAGTCCCTGGTTAATTCAAACATTTTACCTAATGGAATTACAAAACGTGTTGTTATACGCCGCAGCTATGGCTTTCTCCCTCATCTGTCCCAACGTATCTCAGTAGCCTTGACCTGCAGGGCTCTGATGGTCCCATCGTTGGGGTTTATTCCCTCTAGGATGAGGTTGTTGTCCCTATCAAACTTAGGTAGCCAGAGGTCCCTGTACAATGCCAGGATATTGAAATCAGATATATTTTGTACCTCATTGGCCATCCAGGGTAACTCGCAGATTTTTAACCAGGCTTTTGCCTATGTTGCTGACCAGGGTACGCTTCGTATTGGTCCCCGTCAGCGTCAGGTCAAATAAGAGCTTGAGGCTGGCCAGGAAAAATGACATCGTTCCGAGACATGTTGGGTATGTCAACGTAGAGGTCCTCATTTTGATTAATTGTGCTTGGTATGTGGCTGGGTATCTTATATTTGAGATTGCAGCTGTTATGGGCCGCGCCTCTATACAGGCCCCGTATAGTGACAATGGTCTCGAAAATGGTCTCTTTGCGGGTTATTCTTGCTATCATCAATGGTTTCAGGACAGATATGGCATTTCGGGGCCTCGTCATGTTCTCTTTTTAGGACCTCCGTTAGAGGCTTCATGTCTTGCTGCGGGTGGTATTATAGAGACGTTTCACCTCATCCCCCAGATGGTTGACGAAGCGGGTGACGCAATCATTTGCCGCGGTACACCGTTAGGGGATCTGGTACTCCCCATAGGCAAACGGTACTATAACGTGCACCAGCCCTGACGGACATGTTTGTTAAGCTTTTTCGTCTTGGTCTCCCTTGCATCCTCTTCCATTGGTAATTAATAAACTTTCGAAGTCCGCATAGATTGCAAAGGGTACTTTGAATTGCATCTGGCCATCCTATAGAATAACCATTTTTCGGCCCTCCCGTTGCATTGTGATCTTGATGCCTCGTGATCGATGCAGTACCTATAATGCTTTCCCTTGATTCGATTGTGGGGAATGCCCGGAGGCAGTTCAGGCAAAAAGTGCATTTTTGCAGTATTTTTTAATGTCGCAATACCTAGTAGCCGTGAGAGGCTTTGACAGCCGGTATAGTGATTCTTCTTGCCATCAGTGATGTACAGTAGATTAACCTGCTTGCCGCGCCCGTTATGCGTTGATCGACGTAGGATATTGATCCTCTTTCCATCTATATACAGGACGTTCACCACAATGTTGGGGTTATTCAACTCAAATTTGTATATGCTCTTGGTACTCTGTGGGGAACTCTATACATCCCAGTTATAAAGGTCTATGTAGGGTCTCAGTTTGGTGATTCTTTGGGGGTCTCTTTCAATCTCCGCATGATGCAGGGATGCTATAACGGCCCACTTGAAACACTCCTCATCCTCGTTTTTAGGATTAATAATGGCCTTCTTTGAGGCTATAAATTTAGGTGCTTGTATATACGATGAGCCCCTTGTTAGCCTCAATTTGTGAAAGTCCACATCAAGGTATAGGATTTTCGAGATCGTAAAATCACTTTTGGGTAATGCCGGATTTTCCACATGTGTTTTGATTTGGGCAAACATCGTATCCAATATATCATCTACGTTGCTACCCTGGAAGAATGAGGCCATATTACTATGGAAGACCTTTTTTCACCTCAATATACTCCTCGTCATTAGCCCCCTCTATATTTGATGGCATTTTCCACATAATCCACAGGGATAACTGTACCTTCTCCGACCCCATATCTTCCACTGCCCCTAAACCAAGGTTTTCACGTTAGGTCGCACCATTCCTATATCAACGTCAACGTCCGGTCCTCCTATACCGGGAATGCGGAAACTTCGGAAGGTCCTGTGGTGAGCATGTTTATGTTCATGGGGTGTAAAATCTTGCCCCGGCTGATTGTGGAGATTTTGGATATCTTCAAGATAGTCTTCCTCAGCCTCCTTTTCTACCTCATCATGAAGTGTAGGCCCTGTGTTGGCTGCCCCATTATATAGCCCCATAACAGTACGTTTGAAAGCTGCATAGGTCCTCTTAACCCCCTCCTTTATAGGTTTGGGGACTGTATCAACTAGCCAGTTATACCATCCCCGCATCTTGGTTTTCACGATCGATCGATTTTTAGACATCTCTTGGGTCTCAAATATATCCATGGCCTCCGGTGTTGGTGGTATATTCATGGGCTTGACTGGCTTTTGTTGTACGGCCCTTCTGGGTGGTCCCCCCGATACAATCTCCAATAAATCTATTAATGCGGCCTTGTAATACCCTGTTAAACCACGACCTTTTGCAATATCACGTAATTCTTTTACGGTGTGTGTGTTCATTATATTTATTATAAGATTTTTTGTTTGTCAGACGATTTCATTATGCTCGACCTAGCGTGTCTTTATTGCGCATGCGTTGATTTAGGGAATTTCCCTATCATACGGCAAATGAGTAAGGGGAAATTCCCCTGAGATGTGCGCGTTGATTATTAGGGAATTGCGCTAGAAAATATTGGACCTCTTATTCTACATTGTTGTGACGTCATCTGTGGTGAATTACTAGGTCCTATGTAGATTAATATGGGATGGTATCGGATGGTGCTGTGATTTAGGGACTTGTTCGTGGGCGTGCGCGTGCGCTAGATGTGCGTTGCGCCAGAAGTAACATTTCCCTATCTCTCAAATGATGGCTCCAATTGACGTTGACCAGAAGAAACAGAAAGGAATAAGTGAGTTGCAAAAATGGTAAGCTAAGAGACCTGAGCAAGCAAACCGATACTTGAGCAGTGAAGTTCGAGTGAGACACTACATCAAGAAGAAAGAAAAAGTTGTTCGCGAGATAAATGGTCAATCTGGTGACTATTCGAAAGATTAAGTTTATACCAGAGACAAAGAAACCTGCTCGAATAAAGAATGTACCAAGACTCCTCGAAAAGAAACAAAACAAGCTAGAGAAATAGAATAACGTAAAGGACCTGCTGCTACAGACATTCCAATGACATCTCTAGGAAAGAGAAGTGATTCTTTTTCTCGGAGCAAAAGGTTTTACCCTCACCTGACACTGAACAATCAAAGGAAAACCGGACACCATCATCACTGCTAACACCACTGTAGCTAAAAAGTACTGCGACAAACACCACTGTAGCTAAAAAGTACTGCGACAATGCATTGCGCCAGTCTGTGCTGCAACATGAACATTTATAAAGACAAAAATTTCTCCTCATCTTTTTCCACCATTATCTTTTTTAATCACATTTATTTTTTATTATTATGGTCCCTAGGTAATTATATTCAATTGATTATTATCAAAAAATCATGTATGTTATTTATATTCCCTTAGGTCATTATTTTATTTTATTCCTTATGCTCATCTTAGATAATTGCTGTAATTTTGTATGTAATTATTCACTAGGCAATTATTTCTGTTTCAATATTTTTATATAAATAGACACATTTTTTCTTCACATCAGTTGTAACATGAATATCAAAGAGTACATTTATGATCAAAGTCAATTTTATAACATTTGTCAAATCAACTTCAAACAAGTTCTATTTAAAATTTATATGCACTGGGTACACTCAGTACTATTTACACTGACTACCTGGTAAGTTTTGTTTTGTTTCAGTGTCAGCCATTTTTATTTCTTAAGTGTGTCTTCTTAGGTTAAGTCAAATTTAATATTTCAAACTCAATATTATTGTCACTCTAGAATTTGTCAGTTCAATTTTTTAGTTTATTTAAAATTTTTGTAAAAATTTATTTTAGTTTGAACATATTCACAAGTTACAAACAAGTCAATTCTCAATAACCCAGTCGGCATTACATTCAAACAGAAGTCAAATTATTCAAAGCTGTTGATACCAACCAATCAAGCTGTTGATGTGCAACGTCCAATGACAACACGAGGAAACAGGATCAATTTTAATCTACTGAACAGTACAGGTCAAGTCGTTCCCCTCGAGGAGGAAGTTGCTGCTCAATTCAACAATCTTTCACTTCACGAGCAAGCCAGTCCTTCGTTATCAACTACAACAACCACACCAACCATGGCTGAACCAAGTGATGATGCTATTGACATGATGGTATTAGCCCAGGACGCAATGGACATCATCGACGAAAGCCCTATCAAGGATCTGGGTGCAGAAGAACTAAACATCATCATTACCAAGCTGGAACAAATCAGAAGCTCCATTCGTAGAAAAGAGGTCAAAGTCAACATCCAAAGGGAGCAGCTTGGAGAGGATACGAAGATCTCAGTCAATCAAGCTATCATCTCGATAAAGGATTTTATAAAAACGGTGAACGATATGAAGACAAAAGCAAGGCTTCAACAGCAGATGGTCACCGTAAATGAAACCAGACAGAAAGAGCAAGCCGCCACCTTTCTACTCAAATGCACCAATGCAGCCATCAAAGAGCTAGAAATCATATTCAGCCAAAACGTTAAGACAGTTGACTCAAATGAACTCTTGCGGTTGAGAAAAGATCTTCTTTCACATAACACCAAGCTAGACAAGATCAAGGACAACTACAAAGAATGCCTTGAAACTACATCAACCAATGCTGGCCTACTAACCGATATAAAAAAGACTGGTGAAAACTACATGCAGCTCAATGAACTGAAACAAACATTTGTCAGCAACTTAAGTTCGGAGATACGTAAAAGAGAGCTTAACAAACATGCAGACTTCAAGAAATCGAACCTCAACATCAAACTACAGAAGTTCTCCGGATATGATTCAAACATTGACTACTATACATTCCGAAGCAATTTCGACAAAATGCACCTGTCAACAACACCAACAGAACTTCTGCCAGACTTGCTACGAAACAACTACCTGGCAGATCCTGCACTAACAATGGTCAAAAACATTGACAACAATCGATGACATATGGACACGTCTCAAAGAGTCGTTTGGTGATGCCAAGGTAATGATGACACAAAAATTACAAAAAACTGAAGAATCTTGACTTCAACAAAAGGGATCCTGAAAGGCTCATTTCTAGCATGAGCACACTCATCAGCCTAATGAAAGAAGTTGCAACGCTAGCTGAGAAGCACAAGATAGAAGAATACCTCTACTACGGCGATACAATCACAAGAATCCATCAACTCATTGGTGATCGACGCTCAACCACCTTCCTTGAACACAACTGTGAAGACAACCTCAGCCCAAAAGAAACTTGGCAGAAGTGATTGACTTTCTCAGCAAAGAGAGGAAAGTCAATGAGCAGAAACGTCTCCTGATCTTCAAGCAGTCTGATGCACATAAGAAAGAAGAAGCGAAGCAGTATGGAGGCAAACGAAGCACCTTATGCCACTGGAATCAAGACACAAGCGAACCAAAATGCTGCATCTGCAATTCACCTGACGGAACATCAGACCACATCTCAACAAACGGTCCAAGAGGAAGCAAGATCATGCAGTACTACACATGCAAATCATTTGTTTTCAAATCACCTGCTGATCGACTCGAACTTCTTCAACAAAAAGGTTTTTGTGTGCAATGCCTTGTTCCCTGGAGCAGACGCATCCTTCGGAAAACATGCTGAAGGAAAGTGTCAACGTGACTTTGTATGCACTCATCCATCACACCAGAGCGACATCGTCAAAAGGCATGTTCTGGTATGCGAGGACCACAAGATGTTACAGACGAACCAACAACTCGTGCAAACCTTTGGTCAAACGATTCATCAAAAACCCAGCTTTACCATCATTTGCAAAAGACATCAAGCTCTACAAAGCAACTAATCAGCATGCGATGATCGTGGGGTGTATCTTCTACAAGAAATCACAATCAACGGCAGCAACCTACTCATCTTCTACGATACCGGTTGTAGTGATTTTGTTATTAGCAAGAAAGGCATCCAGCTACTCGGAAGCAGAGCCAAGATGATAACATCCGAACCAGTAACCATCGGAGGTGTCGAAGAGTGTCAAGCGGAGTCGGATGGTGTCTACAGCATCACAATCCCGTCACATGATGGCCAGGAAGTTGTATTTTCTGGACCATGCCTTGATCAAATTACGTCCAGATTCCCAAGTTATCCGCTGCATGACGTTGAGAGGGACATCGTCGACTTTCACATAGCAAAGGAAGAACAAATCCACTTCCGAAGCTTCCACCAACCATCGGCGGAGAGGTACACTTGATGATTGGGATAAAGTACCTTCGTCACCACCCACAGATGGTAACCCAATTACCATCTGGACTTACATTGTATGAATCAAAGTTTATAAACTCATCAGGAGGAAGAGGCGTTGTTGGTGGTCCACACTACAGCTTCACGAAACTGCATCAACATTTTAACTCAACCATGGCCACCACTGTCTTCTCAAGTCAATACAACATGATGAGGAATCAACCAAACGTTCCACTCTTGGGATACAGTCAGTCACACAACCTGAAAGACCTACATCCATCAAACCTCACAGATGCATCAGTCCATATTTCAACTACGATGAGGGTCTTCGAGGAGGTTGAGGCTTCAGGCAGTGAAATCGTATACCGCTGTCCAAACTACAGAGATTGCAAGATGTGTAAATATCCGTCAAACGAAATCATCAGCTGCAAAGAGGAAGTCGAACAAAGCATCATCAACTCTTCAATTACAATAAACTTCAAAAACAGCACCGCTACAGCACTTCTTCCATTTGTAGCAGATCCAGAAACAAGACTTGCCAACAACAGATACAAGGCAATGAAAGTCTACATACAACAAGTTCGTAAGCTCAATTTACCAAAGAATCAGAAGGACAAGCAAGATGTGCTTGAATCGGAAGCCAAGTTGCATCAGCTTGGTTATGTCAATTACGTGCACAACCTTCCCCAAGATGTTCAACTGCAACTTCAAAACGCAAAGATGCATTACTTCATTCCATGGCGAGCGGTTTGGAAATGCAACTCATTCAGCACTCCATGTCGTATCGTTTTCGATGCATCTCAGCCAACTGCATCTGGATTCAGCTTGAATGATGTTTTAGCCAAGGGTACGAACAATCTAAATAAACTGCAAGAAATTCTCATCAGATGGTATACCCGACCAGTTGCAATACACACTGATATTAAGAAAAATGTATAACACAATCAAACTCGACAAGACTCATTGGTGCTACCAACGCTACTTGTGGGAAAGCAACCTCACGCCAACAGTGGAACCAGAAGAGAAGGTCATCACAACCCTTATCTATGGGGTCAAGTCATCAGGCAATCAAGCAGAATACGCCCTACGTCAGACATCTGAAGCACAAACGGAACAATACCCAGAAGTTCACCAAATAGTGAAAAATGACATCTTTGTGGACGACTGCGTATCTGGGGAGGACGACATAGAAAGCGCCTACCGACGTGCTGACGAACTAGAACTTGTCCTCAAACACTGGTGGTTTTCAACTCAAAGGAATCGCATTCTCCGGAGAAGACCCACCAAGCACACTCAGCGAAGATGGAAAAAACAATCCATGTTGGGGGCATGGTATGGTTTGCAAAAAGAAGACAAGCTTGCACTCAACATTGGTGAGCTAAACTTCAACAAGAAAGTCCGTGGGAAGAAACCGGAAGCAACAATCAACCTAATTCCTGCTAAACTCACTCGAAAACATTGCGCATCAAAGGTGGCTGAAGTTTTCGATATCACAGGAAAAGCAGCACCAATTTTGACAGCAATGAAAATTGACCTCCAAGAAGTTGTTCATCAGAAACTTGACTGGGATGACATCATTCCAGACAATTTGCGTCCAATCTGGGAATCAAATTTCAAAGTTATCAAGGAGCTTGGTACCATAAAGTTCAAGCGTGCCATAGTACCTGAAGATGCTGTCAGTTTGAAGATTGAAACACTTGACTTCGCAGATGCCAGCCACTCAATGGTTTGTGTCGCCATCTACGGAAGATTTCTCAGACGTAATGGGCAATACTCCTGTCAACTCCTCTTTGGCCGAACAAGATCTGTGCCAAAAGATTTCACCCAACCAAGGGCAGAATTGTATGCTGCAGTTATCAACATACAGGAGAAACCGTAATAACGCGCTTTGAAAAAATGGCATCAGTCATCAATAAAGTTCACTGACAGCCAAATCGTTTTACATTGGATTAAAAATGAAGAGAAGCCTCTTAAGCAGTATGTACGAAGCCGAGTTGTAGAGATTAGAAGATTCACAAAGAAAAGTAAATGGTTTATGTAAACACCACCAACATGATTGCAGATATCGGTACCAGGAAAGGGGGCAACCATCAAGGACATATCTGAATCATCAACGTGGATCAATGGATTTGACTGGATGCGGGGAGATCAATCTCATTCCCTGTCCTAAGCGCTAGAGACCTATGTTTAAATGAATTCGGAAATCAAGGAAATCAGCAAGGAGACTCAAACTTTCTACGTCACCAGGAGGGAAGATCAAGGATTTTCAGAGCGATACTCATTTTCAAAAATACCTGATTGACCCAAATCGCAAGAACTTCCACACTATTGTTCGAATACTTGCTTACGTCATTAAATTCTGTGATGCAATCAAAAAACAAGTGCTCATCAACCATCAACTTTGTCAAGTCAATAACATCTCACTGAAAGCAGAAATTCACCTAGCAGAATCGTATTTCTTCAAAAAGGCAACTCAGGAGATTCTGCATTTTGTCGAACCACGTAAAATACGAACCCATCTCAACACTCCAAGGATGGAATTCTGATGTACAATGGTTGTATTCTGTCAAAAACAATGCAACAATTGTTGGAAGATTCACTGAAGCCATGTTGGACTTGACTGCAATCAACATTTGTGTTCCATTGGTTGACAAAAATTCGCCTCTTGCATTCAGCATCATCAATGATGTTCACTGGAACAGCAAATCAAGCAAACATGCTGGGATTGAGACAACCATTAGGGAGGTCTTAAAGAAAGCCTATGTCATTGATTGTCCGTCCATTAGTGAAGATGATCAAGAAGTCGTGCATCAAATGTCGCCTGATCAACAAGAAACAAATTCAAGCCATTATGGGCCCGATTCCTACATCAAGCATGACCATTGCACCTGCGTTCTATAACACTCAATTGGATTTGAGTGGTCCTCATCAAGTCATTCTCACCAGCTCACAAGAGGACCACAGTCAAGATCTGGCTTGTTGTGTACTGTTGCTGTTCAACTTCAGCTGTGATGATCAACGTAATGGATGATTACTCATCGACAGCATTCATACAATCCTTCACCCGCTTTTCTACCAGATATGGCTTTCCGAAGAAAGTGTTCTGCGATGAAAGGTTCTCAAACTCGTTAAAGGATCAAAGACCATGAAGCTGAATTTCACAGATATAAAAACAGCAAAATGTTTCGAGAACGAAGCGTGGAGTTCGAGACATGCCCTGTCGGTGGCCACAACGTTAATGGAAAAGTGGAGGGGAAGATAAAGGAAATCAATCAATCCTTAGAAAAAGCAGTCACCAACCAGAGGTTTTCCATCCTACAGTGGGAGACACTGGCATCTACTATAGCAAACACAATCAACAACCTTTCTTCTTTCTGATGACGCAGTTTTCACAGTTTTATCGATGAAAGAATCAATCTTTACGATTTCAGTTTTTAAACATTATGCTAAAATCTGTGGATAGTTGTTCTTCAGCATCTAAATCTGAATCTTCCTTGTCTAAATAAAAGGTTCATGACAGCTTCGTCCAAAGTTTTCAATTTTTCAAATTTTTCACTTAATGTATTCTTAAACGATAATATTTTAGAATAGTCCCGCATTTTCAGTATCTTTGATTTTTTCGATTTCAGCGTTAGCTTTGTCAAACAAAACAGAAATGCCCCTCTTAACCGTATCTCTCGACCTAAACACGTAAAAAACATCAACCAATACCGTAGTCTACCAACTCAAAAACTCAAACAATAAAACCTCTCTTACCACAACCAAACCAATGTAGAGAAAGTGATCTCTCCGAGGGCGCCAATTTTCTGTCTCTTGCACAGAAAGAACGACTGATTGCGATAAGAGTTATAAACGAACAGCCACAAGAAGGCCGAAGGCGTGAGAAACGTGAGGAGGACTGGGGACTAACAGAAGCGAATCTAAAAACTAAAGAAAACCTAACACTGAGGAATGTTTTCTTCTTCGTCGTCTTCTGAAGCAACTTCGTTTTCAGTATGACTGCTGTCAGATGGATCTGGTAAAACTATTATTGCTCTATGGAAATTATAGTGACTGGGAAAAGCGTTAACCGCGGAGGTGGATACGGCCTGGAAATCCCTGCAAATTTTCGTTTTTATGGCCCTGAAAAAGCTATAAACTGGCTGAAAGATAACATAAAAAAAATTGAAGAATTATTAAATAATAATGTATAACATTGTCTTAAGTAAATATAAACAAATTCTTTACAAAAATTTGTTTTGTATGACCCATTCTTAAGCCTATCCACTGTAGAGAGGTCAGTTCCAGGGGGTAATGTCAATCGGACCTTGAAATGATGTCCGTTAAAAAAGATAAAAAGGTCAATGACTTTTGCAGGAACATCGTCTTCCATCCTTTTTATCTTTTTCGCTGCAATCTCATTTTACTTCCGTCTTGTTTTAAAACGTCGTAGCAAACTTGTGGAACATTGGAACATTGAGTCCGATGCTTAATCTCAAATCATGATGTGAGACCGCATATGCATGACAGTCTAGCATTTGTCGTTCATACAAACAAGTTTCTTCTTCCTTTATTACAACAGCAACAGCATTGCTTGCCATGCATTCGTTTAATATCACGTTGGATGGTGCAGTTGGTGGTGTTTTGTTATTTGTATTTAGCAATTATAGCTTTGATTAGCTGGATCATCTTTTGAATCTGCAGACTGTGTAATGCCGACTGGGTTATTGAGAATTGACTTGTTTGTAACTTGTGAATATGTTCAAACTAAAATAAATTTTTACAAAAATTTTAAATAAACTAAAAAAATCGATCTGACAAATTCTAGAGTGACAATAATATTGAGTTTGAAATATTAAATTTGACTTAACCTAAGAAGACACACTTAAGAAATAAAATGGCTGACACTGAAACAAAACAAAACTTACCAGGTAGTCAGTGTAAATAGTACTGAGTGTACCCAGTGCATATAAATTTTAAATAGAACTTGTTTGAAGTTGATTTGACAAATGTTATAAAATTGACTTTGATCATAAATGTACTCTTTGAAATTCATGTTACAACTGATGTGAAGAAAAAATGTGTCTATTTATATAAAAATATTGAAACAGAAATAATTGCCTAGTGAATAATTACATACAAAATTACAGCAATTATCTAAGATGAGCATAAGGAATAAAATAAAATAATGACCTAAGGGAATATAAATAACATACATGATTTTTTGATAATAATCAATTGAATATAATTACCTAGGGACCATAATAATAAAAAATAAATGTGATTAAAAAGATAATGGTGGAAAAAGATGAGGAGAAATTTTTGTCTTTATAAATGTTCATGTTGCAGCACACTCCCCGCCAAGGCAAAAATTTCTTTGAGGAGTTCATTTGAATTTAATCGTACAATTCTTTGAAAAAATCAGGATCATTGATCGCATGTACCAGAACCAGACTACGTACCGAACGAAAAGTTTCGCGCTTGACGTTTTCATTTTGATTTTTGTATTCGACCAGCACACGTCTTACGTTACCATCATTACCAATCTCGACCGACTTAACCATTCCGTAGGTGTAGGTTTTTGAAATGGCTGAATCAACCTTTGTGAATAACACAACATCACCGACTTGAAGATTTCTATCTTGTGAAAACCATTTGGTTTGTTGCATCAGTTTTGGAACGTGGCTTAGCAACCAATTTTCGAACCATGCGTCGTAAATTTTTGAGTTGGTCTTCAGGAGCTTGGATGGATTGTCAGAAACAATTAGATTTCCAACAGGGCTTCTATTGTTATTTCGTCCAAGAATGAGCCTGTTAGGGGTGATGAGATCCATGTTCTCGACTTCGACAACGTTGCCAACAGCAAGTGGAAGGTTGTTGATTGTGTTTGCTATAGTAGATGCCAGTGTCTCCCACTGTAGGATGGAAAACCTCTGGTTGGTGACTGCTTTTTCTAAAGGATTGATTGATTTCCTTTATCTTCCCCTCCACTTTTCCATTAACGTTGTGGCCACCGACAGGGCATGTCTCGAACTCCACGCTTCGTTCTCGAAAACATTTGTGTTTTTATATCTGTGAAATTCAGCTTCATGGTCTTTGATCCTTTAACGAGTTGACAACCTTCATCGCAGAACACTTTCTTCGGAAAGCCATATCTGGTAGAAAAGCGGGTGAAGGATTGTATGAATGCTGTCGATGAGTAATCATCCATTACGTTGATCATCACAGCTGAAGTTGAACAGCAACAGTACACAACAAGCCAGATCTTGACTGTGGTCCTCTTGTGAGCTGGTGAGAATGACTGATGAGGACCACTCAAATCCAATTGAGTGTTATAGAACGCAGGTGCAATGGTCATGCTTGATGTAGGAATCGGGCCCATAAATGGCTTGAATTTGTTTCTTGTTGATCAGGGCGACATTTGATGCACGACTTCTTGATCATCTTCACTAATGGACGACAATCAATGACATAGGCTTTCTTTAAGACCTCCCTAATGGTTGTCTCAATCCCAGCATGTTTGCTTGATTTGCTGTTCCAGTGAACATCATTGATGATGCTGAATGCAAGAGGCGAATTTTTGTCAACCAATGGAACACAAAATGTTGATGCAGTCAAGTCCAACATGGCTTCAGTGAATCTTCCAACAATTGTTGCATTGTTTTTTGACAGAATACAACCATTGTACATCAGAATTCCATCCTTGAGTGTTGAGATGGGTTCGTATTTACGTGGTTCGACAAAATGCAGAATCTCCTGAGTTGCCTTTTTGAAGAAATACGATTCTGCTAGGTGAATTTCTGCTTCAGTGAGATGTATTGACTTGACAAAGTTGATGGTTGATGAGCACTTGTTTTTGATTGCATCACAGAATTTAATGACGTAAGCAAGTATTCGAACAATAGTGTGGAAGTTCTTGCGATTTGGGTCAATCAGGTATTTTGAAAATGAGTATCGCTCTGAAAATCCTTGATCTTCCCTCCTGGTGACGTAGAAAGTTTGAGTCTCCTTGCTGATTTCCTTGATTTCCGAATCATTTAAACATAGGTCTCTAGCGCTTAGGACAGGGAATTGAGATTGATCTCCCCGCATCCAGTCAAATCCATTGATCCACGTTGATGATTCAGATATGTCCTTGATGGTTGCCCCTTTCCTGGTACCGATATCTGCAATCATGTTGGTGGTGTTTACATAAAACCATTGACTTTTCTTTGTGAATCTTCTAATCTCTACAACTCGGTTTCGTACATACTGCTTAAGAGGCTTCTCTTCATTTTCAATCCAATGTAAAACGATTTGGCTGTCAGTGAACTTTATTGATGACTGATGCCATTTTTTCAAAGCGCGTCTTACGGTTTCTCCTGTATGAGTGTTGATAACTGCAGCATACAATTCTGCCCTTGGTTGGGTGAAATCTTTTGGCACAGATCTTGTTCGGCCAAAGAGGAGTTGACAGGAGTATTGCCCATTACGTCTGAGAAATCTTCCGTAGATGGCGACACAAACCATTGAGTGGCTGGCATCTGCGAAGTCAAGTGTTTCAATCTTCAAACTGACAGCATCTTCAGGTACTATGGCACGCTTGAACTTTATGGTACCAAGCTCCTTGATAACTTTGAAATTTGATTCCCAGATTGGACGCAAATTGTCTGGAATGATGTCATCCCAGTCAAGTTTCTGATGAACAAGTTCTTGGAGGTCAATTTTCATCGCTGCCAAAATTGGTGCTGCTTTTCCTGTGATATCGAAAACTTCAGCCACCTTTGATGCGCAATGTCTTCGAGTGAGTTTAGCAGGAATTAGGTTGATTGTTGCTTCCGGTTTCTTCCCACGGACTTTCTTGTTGAAGTTTAGCTCACCAATGTTGAGTGCAAGCTTGTCTTCTTTTGCAAACCATACCATGCCCCCAACATGGATTGTTTTTCCATCTTCGCTGAGTGTGCTTGGTGGGTCTTCTCCGGAGAATGCGATTCCTTTGAGTTGAAAACCACCAGTGTTGAGGACAAGTTCTAGTTCGTCAGCACGTCGGTAGGCGCTTTCTATGTCGTCCTCCCCAGATACGCAGTCGTCCACAAAGATGTCATTTTTCACTATTTGGTGAACTTCTGGGTATTGTTCCGTTTGTGCTTCAGATGTCTGACGTAGGGCGTATTCTGCTTGATTGCCTGATGACTTGACCCCATAGATAAGGGTTGTGATGACCTTCTCTTCTGGCTCCACTGTTGGCGTGAGGTTGCTTTCCCACAAGTAGCGTTGGTAGCACCAATGAGTCTTGTCGAGTTTGATTGTGTTATACATTTTCTTAATATCAGTGTGTATTGCAACTGGTCGGGTATACCATCTGATGAGAATTTCTTGCAGTTTATTTAGATTGTTCGTACCCTTGGCTAAAACATCATTCAAGCTGAATCCAGATGCAGTTGGCTGAGATGCATCGAAAACGATACGACATGGAGTGCTGAATGAGTTGCATTTCCAAACCGCTCGCCATGGAATGAAGTAATGCATCTTTGCGTTTTGAAGTTGCAGTTGAACATCTTGGGGAAGGTTGCGCACGTAATTGACATAACCAAGCTGATGCAACTTGGCTTCCGATTCAAGCACATCTTGCTTGTCCTTCTGATTCTTTGGTAAATTGAGCTTACGAACTTGTTGTATGTAGACTTTCATTGCCTTGTATCTGTTGTTGGCAAGTCTTGTTTCTGGATCTGCTACAAATGGAAGAAGTGCTGTAGCGGTGCTGTTTTTGAAGTTGAACTTCGACTTCCTCTTTGCAGCTGATGATTTCGTTTGACGGATGTTTACACATCTTGCAATCTCTGCAGTTTGGACAGCGGTATACGATTTCACTGCCTGAAGCCTCAACCTCCTCGAAGACCCTCATCGTAGTTGAAATGTGGACTGATGCATCTGTGAGGTTTGATGGATGTAGGTCTTTCAGGTTGTGTGACTGACTGTATCCCAAGAGTGGAACGTTTGGTTGATTCCTCATCATGTTGTATTGACTTGAGAAGACAGTGTGGCCATGGTTGAGTTAAAATGTTGATGCAGTTTCGTGAAGCTGTAGTGTGGACCACCAACAACGCCTCTTCCTCCTGATGAGTTTATAAACTTTGATTCATACAATGTAAGTCCAGATGGTAATTGGGTTACCATCTGTGGGTGGTGACGAAGGTACTTTATCCCAATCATCAAGTGTACCTCTTCGCCGATGGTTGGTGGAAGCTTCGGAAGTGGATTTGTTCTTCCGTTTGCTATGTGAAAGTCGACGATGTCCCTCTCAACGTCATGCAGCGGATAACTTGGAATCTGGACGTAATTTGATCAAGGCATGGTCCAGAAAATACAACTTCCTGGCCATCATGTGACGGGATTGTGATGCTGTAGACACCATCCGACTCCGCTTGACACTCTCCGACACCTCCGATGGTTACTGGTTCGGATGTTATCATCTTGGCTCTGCTTCCGAGTAGCTGGATGCCTTTCTTGCTAATAACAAAATCACTACAACCGGTATCGTAGAAGATGAGTAGGTTGCTGTCGTTGATTGTGATTTCTTGTAGAAGATACACCCCACGATCATCGCATTGCTGATTAGTTGCTTTGTAGAGCTTGATGTCTTTTGCAAATGATGGTAAAGCTGGGTTTTTGATGAATCGTTTGACAAAGGTTTGCACGAGTTGTTGGTTCGTCTGTAACATCTTGTGGTCCTCGCATACCAGAACATGCCTTTTGACGATGTCGCTCTGGTGTGATGGATGAGTGCATACAAAGTCACGTTGACACTTTCCTTCAGCATGTTTTCCGAAGGATGCGTCTGCTCCAGGGAACAAGCATTGCACACAGAAACCTTTTTGTTGAAGAAGTTCGAGTCGATCAGCAGGTGATTTGAAAACAAATGATTTGCATGTGTAGTACTGCATGATCTTGCTTCCTCTTGGACCGTTTGTTGAGATGTGGTCTGATGTTCCGTCAGGTGAATTGCAGATGCAGCATTTTGGTTCTCTTGTGTCTTGATTCCAGTGGGCATAAGGTGCTTCGTTTGCCTCCATACTGCTTCGCTTCTTCTTTCTTATGTGCATCAGACTGCTTGAAGATCAGGAGACGTTTCTGCTCATTGACTTTCCTCTCTTGCTGAGAAAGTCAATCAACTTCTGCCAAGTTTTCTTTTGGGCTGAGGTTGTCTTCACAGTTGTGTTCAAGGAAGGTGGTTGAGCATCGATCACCAATGAGTTGATGGATTCTTGTGATTGTATCGCCGTAGTAGAGGTATTCTTCTATCTTGTGCTTCTCAGCTAGCGTTGCAACTTCTTTCATTAGGCTGATGAGTGTGCTCATGCTAGAAATGGGCCTTTCAGGATCCCTTTTGTTGAAGTCAAGATTCTTCAGTTTTTGTAATTTTTGTGTCATCATTACCTTGGCATCACCAAACGACTCTTTGAGACGTGTCCATATGTCATCGATGTTGTCAATGTTTTTGACCATTGTTAGTGCAGGATCTGCCAGGTAGTTGTTTCGTAGCAAGTCTGGCAGAAGTTCTGTTGGTGTTGTTGACAGGTGGCATTTTTTCGAAATTGCTTCGGAATGTATAGTAGTCAATGTTTGAATCATATCCGGAGAACTTCTGTAGTTTGATGTTGAGGTTCGATTTCTTGAAGTCTGCATGTTTGTTAAGCTCTCTTTTACGTATCTCCGAACTTAAGTTGCTGACAAATGTTTGTTTCAGTTCATTGAGCTGCATGTAGTTTTCACCAGTCTTTTTTATATCGGTTAGTAGGCCAGCATTGGTTGATGTAGTTTCAAGGCATTCTTTGTAGTTGTCCTTGATCTTGTCTAGCTTGGTGTTATGTGAAAGAAGATCTTTCTCAACTGCAAGAGTTCATTTGAGTCAACTGTCTTAACGTTTTGGCTGAATATGATTTCTAGCTCTTTGATGGCTGCATTGGTGCATTTGAGTAGAAAGGTGACGGCTTGCTCTTTCTGTCTGGTTTCATTTACGGTGACCATCTGCTGTTGAAGCCTTGCTTATGTCTTCATATCGTTCACCGTTTTTATAAAATCCTTTATCGAGATGATAGCTTGATTGACTGAGATCTTCGTATCCTCTCCAAGCTGCTCCCTTTGGATGTTGACTTTGACCTCTTTTCTACGAATGGAGCTTCTGATTTGTTCCAGCTTGGTAATGATGATGTTTAGTTCTTCTGCACCCAGATCCTTGATAGGGCTTTCGTCGATGATGTCCATTGCGTCCTGGGCTAATACCATCATGTCAATAGCATCATCACTTGGTTCAGCCATGGTTGGTGTGGTTGTTGTAGTTGATAACGAAGGACTGGCTTGCTCGTGAAGTGAAAGATTGTTGAATTGAGCAGCAACTTCCTCCTCGAGGGGAACGACTTGACCTGTACTGTTCAGTAGATTATAATTGATCCTGTTTCCTCGTGTTGTCATATTCTAGAGTGACAATAATATTGAGTTTGAAATATTAAATTTGACTTAACCTAAGAGACCACACTTAAGAAATAAAAATGGCTGACACTGAAACAAAACAAAACTTACCAGGTAGTCACTGTAAATAGTACTGAGTGTACCCAGTGCATATAAATTTTTTGAATTTGATTTGACAAATGTTATAAAATTGACTTTGATCATAAATGTACTCTTTGAAATTCATGTTACAACTGAATGTGAAGAAAAAATGTGTCTATTTATATAAAAATATTGAAACAGAAATAATTGCCTAGTGAATAATTACATACAAAATTACAGCAATTATCTAAGATGAGCATAAGGAATAAAATAAAATAATGACCTAAGGGAATATAAATAACATACATGATTTTTTGATAATAATCAATTGAATATAATTACCTAGGGACCATAATAATAAAAAATAAATGTGATTAAAAAAGATAATGGTGGAAAAAGATGAGGAGAAATTTTTGTCTTTATAAATGTTCATGTTGCAGCACAACCTGGCGTTTCATTTTAGGCCGGGGCGTCCATGAGATCACCAGAATATCGCAACCACGAGGACGGATTGGTTTTACATTGGTTTTACACACTTAATCTGTTCTCAATCTTTCCCCATTTTCTTTGAAGCACTTAGCTACACCTTAACGTTTCACCCCTTTATATTTCTCACGTTCTCTAGCCATGTATAAATCCTAAACAAACCAATTTTAAGATTTTAGCTAGGAACGTAGATTTCGAGGCAGTATTCTGCTAAAGCTAGCTATACCTAGCCGTATTTATTCCCACTCTTTTAAAGTTTTTATTCAGTTTGATATATCAATATTTATTTTTATGTTGGGGTTGTGGCTAACTAGCCAGCTAGCTCTTGAGCTACCTCTGTCTAAAAAGTGAAAGTAGCCAAATGCAGTTTTTAGCTAGCTACAACAAATTTCTTATTTAATAATTTTTATGATGCTAAATATAGTTATGTAATTACACATTTTATTACTGTCATGAAAATTGGGCAAAATAATTCTTTTTAGCTGGACAGAGAAACGATGGGCCGTTTCCTGTGACTTTATTTAAACTGTTGTGATAGAGTTTTGTTGAAAAATGATATTACGCCTATTACTCATGTGTGACACGATTTACCTGTAATAAACGTTCAACCCGGTGTTAACAACGGGCTGTTTTGTGTGTTTTTTATTTAAATTGAAGTTGTAATAAGTTTTTTTGGGAAAAGGCTATTACGCCTATACGCATGTGTGACACAATTTACCTGTACTAAGTGCTCAGTCCGGTGTCATGATTTATTTGTTAACGTTTACTGAAACTTGCAAAATAACATAATATTGACTAATTTCTTTTGCTATCACGGGGTAACAACGGGTTGTACACTGTGCTAAAAGGGTATTAAGCATAAATGCATGTGCAATACAGTTTACCTTTACTTGGCGCTCAGTCCAGTGTTAACGACGGGCTGTTTTCTATGTTTCTGTTAAACCGAAATTGCGATAAAGTTTTTTTTGGAAAAATGTATTGTACATACATGAATGTGCGACATTGTTTACCTGTACTAAGCGCGCTCCCCAGAACATTCACTTTTGAACTTTCACCGAAATACTGTATACCTGTACTAGAGTGCCCCACCTGAATGTGTGGCACAGTTTACGGTTTTTATTAATTGCACCACAGGGTTTTTAAATGCTGGGTAACACTTTTACTTGTGGCTTACCTCGGCGTGCGACGCCGGGTCCCCCCGGCTAGTATAAGATATTACTGCCCAATAAGTGTATCAAACGCGCTCCTAAATTAAAACAGTCAACTTCTTAGAGAAAATAATGGACGTCTCTTTATATTTGCAAAATGTCTGTTTATAAAAAAATTTTGCAGCAATTTTATTTCCGAGAAATTGCACAACATTTCTCAATTTGCGAAAACGTTTGCTTTGTAACCTGTTAAGGCCGGTCTGCTTAACTACCCCTTAATTCAAGGGTGCTTCATATACACGAAACTCCGCATACACATTCATAAAATATCCCACGAGTCGTTTGAGAACAAAATTGGGAGTAAAACCAGTAATAATTAACAGGATCGATCGGAGATCATATTATTTAAACATTATAACTGAAAAATATGGATAAAACATTTTGGTCCGATATGACTCTAGCATTCCTGTTGCTATGACGACCACTGGGAAATATTTTTGCGACAAAATATTTCAAATAGATATATACATAATGTTACCAAATTTGAAAAACTTCTAGATAAAATATTATAAAAAACTAAATGCAGGCAAAGTTACATTCAATACCAAAACCACGTTTCAATATGTAATCACTCTACGCTCTAACCCTATCTGCCTCAAACAGGCAACAAACGCGTAAAATTGGACATGATCCAACATAAATCATTGGATTTATGTTGGATCATGTTTATTTATTCGGCCATTGGAGAAATACCTGCCCACAAATCCAAAGAACAGCAACAAGCACAACCACCACACCAGAATCCTACAAACTTTAAAGATAAGGGTAATACGAATATTTCGCAACCCGACAGTGATAAGTTTGACTTTAAAAGTAACTATAATTCACTCAATACCCATAAGTAAAGGTATATTGAAGAAGAAAATTTGTTCTGACAAAATATCGGAAGTATATTTAAAAAATAAATAAATAAGCTTTTGAAAACAAATTATTTGTAGATGAGGCAGTAAACGACCTCCTGAATACAGAAAGAATAAAAATGTTGCCAAACGATGATATTCAACACATTGTAAATCCAATTTCAATCTCCGTAAATAATGATAAAATACGCCTAATTGTGGATCTCAGATATGTAAACAAGCATGTTTATGAAGATAAAATAAAATTTGGTGATTGGAAAGTTATGAAAGATTACCTAAAACCCAACAACTTTCATTTTAAATTCGATATCACTCCAGGTTATCACCATATCGATATTCACCCTGACTTTAAGAAATATCTTGGTTTTTCTTGGTTCTACGAAGGAAAACTGCGCCATTTTGTATTCTAGTTCTCCCGTTTGGTCTCACAGTTGCTCCATTTATTTTTACGAAAGTCATGAGGTGCCTAGTAGGTTTAATAGCATACTAATAGCAGTTTATCTTGATGATGGATTGGGTGAGGTGTCTAGTAAAGTTCTGGAGGTTTAATAACATACAAATAGCAGTTTGGATTGGGCGTATCAGATTCTTTCTTAAATGCAACACCTCGTTCCATGTTTGTTCGTACAACATTAATTAACTGTGGCTTCGTAATAAACAGGAAAAAATCAGTGTTGACCCCTTCGCATAACATCCAGTGGTTAGGTATCAAGTTGATCTCCAAATTACTGTTAAAAGTTTATCGTTTCTTGAACATGATAGTTTAGTAGGCCTACTAAACTGTCATGTTCAAAAAACGTTAAACTTTCCACAGTAATATGAATACTGAATAGACAAACTGAAATAATGTCTTCAATTGATCTCCAAAGTTGTTTCTTTTCTATTCCCCGTGACAAAATTAAGAAGCAAGATTATTAGCTCAACTTTATGGCAAAATACTCTCTAAAAAATTTGTATTGGGAGATATCGCACAATTAAAATATTTTTACAAACTAATTTATTCAAGAGTAACTTGGGACAGAAAATTGAATGTAAAATACGAAAATGGCATCATAAAAGAGCTTTTATTTTGGGGAGATAATTCAAAATCCCTAAACAACAAATTTCTTATGCAATATCAAATTCCCACGACAGTCGCTTATTCTGACACCAGTATTAACGCTATTGGAGCTCACGCATGCATAAACAACAAGTACGAATGCGTGACAAATCTTTCAGAAATTGAGTCGGAAAAAGTTCAACTTGCGAGAATTATTTTCGGTCACTTATACCCTCATATTTTTTAAATCATTATTAAAAAATAAATATGTTCTTTGGCACATAGATAACTTCGCTGTTTCAATTATTGTTAAGTCTGGATCCAACTATACTTAGCTCTAAAAATATATGATGTGTGCAAAGAAAACAATATAGCTTTTTGGCCCCTGCTAGTGGATCATCTCCGTTTATTAAAGATCATCGAGTCTTTAAAAATCGGAGTTTAAGGGTAGTACGTGGTAAGAACAGTCAATCCCTTGCAGGTTCAATTCAATCATATGCTCCATTATTGGCACTGTATATTGACTTTACAAGTTCTTAGAATAATTAGACAGAGTTTATTTATTGCTTCAAAACTTTAGGCGTTGTTAGAAACCACGTGATCACATCATTCCCACGACAAGATAATCTGATAGAATTAGTTGAAGCATTCCCGGAAACGTATGCAAAATGTAGAGAAGTAAACATTTGAAAAGGTATGAACAATATTTTAAAACTTGGAAAGAATGGGCGTTAAAATTTAAGATACAAGAGTTTCCAGCAGATCCTTTTTATGTTTTGTTATTTTTATTGAATTTAACACAGCAGAATCGTTCCCTACCGATTATAGATAGCTGTTATTATGCCATAAAACTGTTTCATTAAGCAGTATGTTTTAATGACCCGTGTCAAACAATCATCGTTAAGAACATGTTTGAAGCCGCAAAACGCATGGCTGATCATAAAGTTAACAAGAAACGACCAATGACAGTAGATTTGTCATCTAAGTTATAAGATCAGTTATCTGTTGTTAATACCTTACAAAATCTAAGAACTATCAATATATGTTTGCTTGGCTTTTCCGGATTACTGCGCTATGAAGAACTTGCACATTTACGGATTTCTGATTTAATCTTAAAAAAAACACATCTGAGAGTTTTTATTCAAAAAAGCAAAACAGATATTTATCGTGATAGAGTTTGATTATTGATCAGTAGGACTACCACAAAAATATCTCAATTCTCTAATTTATCTAATTATATTGACGTGTATAATGAAAGAAGACGAGTGTATATTTTTAGAGCTATAACATTTTCAAGAAAAAACGATTAAGACAAAAAATGAGCCATTATTGTATACTCGAGCTCGTGAATGTTTCAAAGACGCAATAAAGGTTTGCTATTTAAATCCCAAAAATTTAGCCTACATAGTTTAAGATCGGGTGACGCAACTGCAGCAGCGAATAGAGGAGTACCAGACAGCTTATTCAAAAGACATGGACGGTGGAGATCCGAAAAGGCGATGTGTTTCTGAAAGTTTAGGTCTCTGAAACATCCTTTCGCCCCTACTTTTAGTAACATAACTAAGACGAATACACTGCTAAATACCGCGTTATTATTGTCCCGCGTGAAGTTAAGAAAATAAATCAGGTTTTTTTCGGTTAAGCAAAGCGAATGAGAAAATAACTATAAAACTGCTGAAAAAGTAATTTCTGAGATAGTGTTTAGTGGCGTTTAGGGGAGTTAGACTAAAAACAATTGTGTTTAAAGGCACTTTCGATATGACCTTTAACATTATCACTGGCTAATTATGTTTTACAAAGCGACTGTAGTCATTCTGACATTGTTTCAGCTTTTCTAGATCTGTACTTATTAATTCCAATCTGGACATTTTGACCCTTCAGACGCTTTACATTTCAGCAATATAAACGAAATCGATTTCTTGTTCGATTGGTCTAATTCTGTTGGATATACACCCCACTGGCTTGATCTACCATTCCACAATCTCGTCAATGAATCCTTCGCTGCTATTGTGACAATTGTACCTTTTGGTACCACGTATTTGATGATGACAAAATCTCCATAAGTTGAAGCAGGAGGAGATGAAATAACCTTGACATACGAGAAAGCGCGCTTACTGTTGTACCCAACATGCCTAAAATATTAAAGATATAGCTCTGACAATTTTCAACTTTTCAATTCATTCCACACTTTGTGTCCAGATTCGTATATAGGCAAAAAATTAAAAAACTAGTCATTTAAACCCGTGGAGAATCCGTTCAAATTTATTCTGGTTTTTGTCACAAAAGGTTTGTGAATAATTTAATTAAAAAGGCTGAAAAAATCATTTTAAACGAAATCCCGTGAAGTAGTCCACGAAATGTCACGGTAAATTTAAATTAGAATGCAATAAATTCCCAACTAATGAAATCACTTTATTTTATCACATTCTAGCCAATTAAAATCGTAAACAAAACGTTTATAAAATACGGAACATTTTTATAGGGGATGTATTATAGACGCTTTCAAAGAAAATTGTAAAAAAAATAATCCACTTTGCCTGTTACTGACACACAGACACACTCTTTGTATTATTATAGAGATACTAGTCGATAAGGCCCGGGGAAGAATCCACTCAGGCAGAAGATTAGGTTGTTTTTGTAGATTTTGCTAACGTCAGCAGTGCATACAAAAAAATTGGCGAAATGTAGTTTATCTGTTGCCTGTAATGCGTGGTACTTCAATTACATCCCATGAAAATTGATTTTTTTCTTTTTTAAAAAACGAATTATTTTTAATGTTTTGCATGATATAAAAAAACTTCAACTTATGCGGTCTACAATTATCTTCCTTTACAATGATATCCATTAAAAAATAGCATCAAGTTTATTCTAACGTCGTACATGTTTTCGGCATCGCTATTTCGTCCATTTTTGCCCGTCTGTTACTTAGAGTACTCTTGTAATGGCGTGTTTGATGAAAAACCCCTGGGTATTATATTTGGTGACAGAGAGGCCGTTGATTTAATTTCTAGATTTTGTGTTATATTTTATGAATTTCTTATAGTTTTAACCCAGTTTTTGAGCCCTTTGTCTTTCTTGTTATTACTTAAGAAAATCTATTAGCAAATTATTCACCCTGCGCTGGACCCAAAACGAAGCTGTGTGGAATCATTTTGAACGCACAAAGTACGGCTATTGTGATAGAGGTGGTAGCGCGTTCGTAAATCTATGCATTTTCCCGTCCTTTATATATCGCATTTCGTATTTCCGCAGTACGACTTTTTTTTGGAATTCGGAATTTATTTATTCAGAATCTATCAAAGACATGATAAACTTGTAAGTAACTTTTACAATGATATTTTTCAGGTGAGTTATTCCATTTATAATTTTGAAAATTTTATAATAAAATATATAAGAATGTGTACAAAAAACAGGTAGAAAGCTGAAATATGTGGGTTTTGTTTAGCACAAAATTTAGTTGCAATCTTACAATAAATAAAACTTATTGTTTATGACAAAACAACAATTAAATAAATAAATTTAATTTAATCTTTTTTTGATTTCAGCATCGATGCAACATTTAACCGTCGACTTAGTCGTTTTATTAATGACTCTGCAAAGCCAAATTGCGTAATACGAGCAATTAAGGAGGAAAGCAACATTTATCTGGGAGTATTTGCTTTGAACGATTTAGAAAAGGGAATAGAATTACGGTATTTATATGGAGTTCCCAACTTACCATGGAGAAAAGTAAATGTGGAGCTTCTGCTTATTAAGTCCTAAAAATAAGTTTCTCAGATAAATAAAGTAATAAATATCCGTATTTAAATAAATTAGTTTGATAACAAAGAAATCTATATAGCTGTTATAATAAATACTTTAGGAAAAGTTTGCTTCAAGACCATACCGTTTGGATGTGTTGCTAAATTCACCACAGACGGAATGCCAACTTGGGTACGATGTAAGTATAGTAATCTGGTAATGTTATTGAAACAATTAACACAAATAAATCGAATAATTAAAGACAAATGGTAGTAATTTTATCAAACAAATTATGAGAATGCTGTCTTAAAAATTATTATTAAATGTTGGTTAAAGTCGAAAATTGACTTGAAAAGAGTAAAATAAAAATCATATTTTTTTAGTTTAACTTATAATCATTTAGGCCCGTGAAAATATGTTGTTTTCTCATGTGGGTGTTATGTAAAATTAGATTACGGAAATTGTCTCTTTGTTTTTTCTCGAAAGTTAAGCTACATACAATTTCTTAGAATTGAATTGATTATTTAGTTTTACATTTTTTTTCACTTTATTAGGAAAAACAAATTGAAAAAAATAAAATTTAAAGCGTTGTTATTGTTACAGCTTTCTATTATTATTGTTGTTATATAACTACGTAATTATTTCTTCTGTATTTTTTTTCAGCAACAAACCTTCAGTCTATCAGTTATATTTGAAGCTAATACAAAAAAGGTACATTGAGGAAGACATAGAGAAATTGTGATTGGAAACTCGAGCATAATAAATTTCCTTTCTTACAGAAGATCCAATGGACGATGCGGACGATGCTGGTTTCGTTGATTTGTTTGAGGATAGGTATATCATTAAAAGCTGTTTTTACCACTATTATACATTGACAAACCTTGTAATGTTTCAGTAATTCACAAAATCAGCAGTTCAATGATTGAAATGCTTAGTTTCCATTTATGCACTCGTTTTAGCACACAATCTCCACAGAAACAATCTCCACAGAAACAATCTAAAAAGGGTAAAAAGACATCCGGGCATTCAGCATCACGCTTTGTTGACGCGGCAGATTCTACTACTAATAAGTCATCTAAGTTTCGTGAGTTTATTACTTTCCTTACATATGTTATTACCGAAATTAATAGGCCTGATAAGATTCTTGCACAATTTGTAATTAATTTCCCATATTGTCAGCGGTGAAAGAACATTATTTTTTATCTTTGTCTAGGATTTCGACTGAATGAAAATTTCACCGAAGGAGTCCCAAAAGATAAATTTAAGAAGTTTGCTATTGAGAAAATGCAAAAGGTCCAGGATAAAATTGATGCAGAATTGGTGAGTGCAATAGAGTAATTGTATTTTTGTATTGGTATGAACTAGTCAGTCGACTTTTTTGTGGTGACACATCCATGTTTCTGTACATTTTAGGTTAAAGAGTTTGGCAGCAAGGATGCTGTGAAGTACTTGCCGGCAGATGTTGCGAGACGTGCCATGTATGAGCTCACATGGTCAACAGAGGCAGCACAGCAATTTCAACATAACTGTGTAAGCTATATATCAGTAAACCGTTCATCTGTTGTCTTATCTATTGTTGTAGCATTATTATTAACATTACTGATCTGTTTTGCATACGTATTCAGAAAACACAAAGAATATTTGCACTGAAAAATAGTATTCGCTGGAATCCGCTGCTATATCAAAGCTGTTGCTGCGTGAAAGTTAAGTTGTACAGAATTTTTGCTTGATGTCGACATATCTTTAGTTCAGGTGTAGCGCATTCTGGACATTCTCCTTCATCAGAAAGTGAAAATGATGTTGACAAAGGTAGGTGTTATGATGTTAGGATTAAGCATCGAGTCTTGCGACATATTCTATTTGTTTGTTAATACTCCAAGTCAAAGTTTTTTTGAAGTTGACACATTTTCTCTCTTCTAATTCATGGTGTAACGACCACTTATATTTGCTGAAGGTGACAAGGCCACGTGGAACCAAACCGATGAGGAGGAAGGTATCTATGACAATTACACTAACTCGCAAAATTGCATTTCAAAGTGTTAGTGCAGAACGTGTAAACTTTATTGCAGCCTTGTAGGCACCCATACGTGGAAGAGAGTTATTGACTTGTGATAGCTCATGGTACCCTTCATGGGGAAATATTTATCAAACGCGTACACAACTTTCTTCACCTCCTGCTGTTCTTCTCCTCGCAACTCTACAAACATCTTTTTTTTTGTGGCCACAGGAACGTCAATTTTGGAAGAGGTCGAGGATTCACTGTTGTTTGATGATACTGATATGGATAGACAAAATTTACATTTAATTTTTGTAATCTGTGAATATTATATAGGAGCATCTCCCAATCGCCAATTTTAGAAGGGTTCTTTTTACCACAAATACATAAGACTTCATTTTGTACTTTCTGGCTGCTTAATGGAATGCCTCCGTTTGTTATAAACTGTTCTAATAGAAAATATTCCACCTTTTAGTAACGTTGCTTACCGGTTGTTGCGGCCATTGGCACATGCAAAATTGTTGTTATCCATACATTTGTTCTGTAATCTTATTTTCTTGTCGTATTGATTAAGCAATGAGCATTGATAGTGGAGTGATTGAAAATATGCGCTTAAACTAAGAATTCCATCCCCCGCATTTTCTGATGCTTTCGTTTCTATTTAGTCAAAGACGGGGAGAGATGCAAGGAATGTAAAATCCACAACTTACAACAAAAGCTTGGACTGTCATCGCAAAACAGATGGAAAGATGTCCAGCGGGAATGGAAGAGGACGTGTTGGAACAATTTACCCTGACAAGCAGGAATATTGTCACAGAAAAGATGTCACGATCTACGAAACCTGCAGAAAACCCGGAATCTGATTCTGACAGTTATTCAGAATAAGAAGACAGCGAAGACGAGGACTATGTGCCTGAGAGGTATAAAAAATTATGTATTATGTCGAAGACAGCAGTTTAAATCATCGCATTTAACTAGAGTATCTGTTGTAGTACTTTTCATAATATTTCTAGCGTGTTCTCCTTGTTTCAGTGAAGCACGTGCAGCACAAGTCAGCAACAAACCTTCCGTCTATCAGTTATATTTGAAGCTAATACAAAAAAGGTATATTGAGAAAGACATAGAGAAATTGTGATTGTAAACTCGAGCATAATAAATTCCCTTTCTTACAGAAGATCCAATGGACGATGCGGACGATGCTGGTTCTGTTTATTTGTTTGAGGATAGGTATATCATTAAAAGCTGTTTTTACCACCATTATACATTGACAAATCATGTAATGTTTCAGTAATTCACAAAATCAGCAGTTCAATGATTGAAATGATTAGTTTCCATTTATGCACTCGTTTTAGCACACAATCTCCACAGAAACAATCTAAAAAGGGTAAAAAGACATCCGGGCATTCAGCATCACGCTTTGTTGACGCGGCAGATTCTACTACTAATAAGTCATCTAAGTTTCGTGAGTTTATTACTTTCCTTACATATGTTATTACCGAAATTAATAGGCCTGATAAGATTCTTGCACAATTTGTAATTAATTTACCATATTGTCAGCGGTGAAAGAACATTATTTTTTATCTTTGTCTAGGATTTCGACTGAATGAAAATTTCACCGAAGGAGTCCCAAAAGATAAATTTAAGAAGTTTGCTATTGAGAAAATGCAAAAGGTCCAGGATAAAAGTGATGCAGAATTGGTGAGTGCAATAGAGTAATTGTATTTTTGTATTGGTATGAACTAGTCGGTCGACTTTTTTGTGGTGACACATCCATGTTTCTGTACATTTTAGGTTAAAGAGTTTGGCAGCAAGGATGCTGTGAAGTACTTGCCGGCAGATGTTGCGAGACGTGCCATGTATGAGCTCACATGGTCAACAGAGGCAGCACAGCAATTTCAACATAACTGTGTAAGCTATATATCGGTAAACCGTTCATCTGTTGTCTTATCTATTGTTGTAGCATTATTATTCACATTACTGATCTAACGTTTTGCATACGTATTCAGAAAACACAAAGAATATTAGCACTGAAAAATAGTATTCGCTGGAATCCGCTGCTATATCAAAGCTGTTGCTGCGTGAAAGTTAAGTTGTACAGAATTTTTGCTTGATGTCGACATATCTTTATTTCCGGTGTAGCGCATTCTGGACATTCTTCTTCATCAGAAAGTGAAAATGATGTTGACAAAGGTAGGTGTTATGATGTTAGGATTAAGCATCGAGTCTTGCGACATATTCTATTTGTTTGTTAATAATCCAAGTCAAAGTATTTGCTGAAGGTGACAAGTCCACATCATCCGAGGAAGAGTGGAACCAAAGCGATGAGGAGGAAGGTATCTATCACAATTACACTGACTCGCAAAATTGCATTTCAGAGTGTTAGTGCAGAACGTGTAAACTTTATTGTAGCCTTTTAGGCACCCATACGTGGAAGAGAGTTATTGACTTGTGATAGCTCATGGTACCCTTCATGGGGAAATATTATATTTATCAAACGCGAACACAACTTTCTTCGCCTCCTGCTGTTCTTCTCCTGGCAACTCTACAAACATCTTTTTTTTTGTGTGGCCACAGGAACGTCAATTTTGGAAGAGGTCGAGGATTCACCGTTGCTTGATGATACTGATATGGATAGACAAAATTTACATTTAATTTTTGTAATCTATGAATATTATATAGGAGCATCTCCCAATCGCCAATTTTAGAAGGGTTCTTTTTACCACAAATACATAAGACTTCATTTTGTACTTTCTGGCTGCTTAATGGAATGCCTCCGTTTGTTATAAACTGTTCTAATAGAAAATATTCCACCTTTTAGTAACGTTGCTTACCGGTTGTTGCGGCCATCGGCACATGCAAAAGTGTTGTTATCCATACATTTGTTCTGTAATCTTATTTTCTTGTCATATTGATTAAGCAATGAGCATTGATAGTGGAGTGATTGAAAATATGCGCTTAAACTAAGAATTCCATCCCCCGCATTTTCTGATGCTTTCGTTTCTATTTAGTCAAAGACGGGGAGAGATGCAAGGAATGTAAAATCCACAACTTACAACAAAAGCTTGGACTGTCATCGCAAAACAGATGGAAAGATGTCCAGCGGGAATGGAAGAGGACGTGTTGGAACAATTTACCCTGACAAGCAGGAATATTGTCACAGAAAAGATGTCACGCCTGCAGAAAACCCGGAATCTGATTCTGACAGTTATTCAGAATAAGAAGACAGCGAAGACGAGGACTATGTGCCTGAGAGGTATAAAAAATTATGTATTATGTCGAAGACAGCAGTTTAAATCATCGCATTTAACTAGAGTATCTGTTGTAGTACTTTTCATAATATTTCTAGCGTGTTCTCCTTGTTTCAGTGAAGCACGTGCAGCACAAGTCAGCAACAAACCTTCCGTCTATCAGTTATATTTGAAGCTAATACAAAAAAGGTATATTGAGAAAGACATAGAGAAATTGTGATTGGAAACTCGAGCATAATAAATTCCCTTTCTTACAGAAGATCCAATGGACGATGCGGACGATGCTGGTTCTGTTTATTTGTTTGAGGACAAGTATATCATTAAAAGCTGTTTTTACCACCATTATACATTGACAAATCATGTAATGTTTCAGTAATTCACAAAATCAGCAGTTCAATGATTGAAATGATTAGTTTCCATTTATGCACTCGTTTTAGCACACAATCTCCACAGAAACAATCTAAAAAGGGTAAAAAGACATCCGGGCATTCAGCATCACGCTTTGTTGACGCGGCAGATTCTACTACTAATAAGTCATCTAAGTTTCGTGAGTTTATTACTTTCCTTACATATGTTATTACCGAAATTAATAGGCCTGATAAGATTCTTGCACAATTTGTAATTAATTTACCATATTGTCAGCGGTGAAAGAACATTATTTTTTATCTTTGTCTAGGATTTCGACTGAATGAAAATTTCACCGAAGGAGTCCCAAAAGATAAATTTAAGAAGTTTGCTATTGAGAAAATGCAAAAGGTCCAGGATAAAATTGATGCAGAATTGGTGAGTGCAATAGAGTAATTGTATTTTTGTATTGGTATGAACTAGTCAGTCGACTTTTTTGTGGTGACACATCCATGTTTCTGTACATTTTAGGTTAAAGAGTTTGGCAGCAAGGATGCTGTGAAGTACTTGCCGGCAGATGTTGCGAGACGTACCATGTATGAGCTCACATGGTCAACAGAGGCAGCACAGCAATTTCAACATAACTGTGTAAGCTATATATCGGTAAACCGTTCATCTGTTGTGTTATCTATTGTTGTAGCATTATTATTCACATTACTGATCTAACGTTTTGCATACGTATTCAGAAAACACAAAGAATATTAGCACTGAAAATAGTATTCGCTGGAATCCGCTGCTATATCAAAGCTGTTGCTGCGTGAAAGTTAAGTTGTACAGAATTTTTGCTTGATGTCGACATATCTTTATTTCCGGTGTAGCGCATTCTGGACATTCTTCTTCATCAGAAAGTGAAAATGATGTTGACAAAGGTAGGTGTTATGATGTTAGGATTAAGCATCGAGTCTTGCGACATATTCTATTTGTTTGTTAATAATCCAAGTCAAAGTATTTGCTGAAGGTGACAAGTCCACATCATCCGAGGAAGAGTGGAACCAAAGCGATGAGGAGGAAGGTATCTATCACAATTACACTGACTCGCAAAATTGCATTTCAGAGTGTTAGTGCAGAACGTGTAAACTTTATTGTAGCCTTTTAGGCACCCATACGTGGAAGAGAGTTATTGACTTGTGATAGCTCATGGTACCCTTCATGGGGAAATATTATATTTATCAAACGCGAACACAACTTTCTTCGCCTCCTGCTGTTCTTCTCCTGGCAACTCTACAAACATCTTTTTTTTTTGTGGCCACAGGAACGTCAATTTTGGAAGAGGTCGAGGATTCACCGTTGCTTGATGATACTGATATGGATAGACAAAATTTACATTTAATTTTTGTAATCTATGAATATTATATAGGAGCATCTCCCAATCGCCAATTTTAGAAGGGTTCTTTTTACCACAAATACATAAGACTTCATTTTGTACTTTCTGGCTGCTTAATGGAATGCCTCCGTTTGTTATAAACTGTTCTAATAGAAAATATTCCACCTTTTAGTAACGTTGCTTACCGGTTGTTGCGGCCATCGGCACATGCAAAAGTGTTGTTATCCATACATTTGTTCTGTAATCTTATTTTCTTGTCGTATTGATTAAGCAATGAGCATTGATAGTGGAGTGATTGAAAATATGCGCTTAAACTAAGAATTCCATCCCCCGCATTTTCTGATGCTTTCGTTCTATTTAGTCAAAGGGGGAGAGATGCAAGGAATGTAAAATCCACAACTTACAACAAAAGCTTGGACTGTCATCGCAAAACAGATGGAAAGATGTCCAGCGGGAATGGAAGAGGACGTGTTGGAACAATTTACCCTGACAAGCAGGAATATTGTCACAGAAAAGATGTCACGATCTACGAACCTGCAGAAAACCCGGAATCTGATTCTGACAGTTATTCAGAATAAGAAGACAGCGAAGACGAGGACTATGTGCCTGAGAGGTATAAAAAATTATGTATTATGTCGAAGACAGCAGTTTAAATCATCGCATTTAACTAGAGTATCTGTTGTAGTACTTTTCATAATATTTCTAGCGTGTTCTCCTTGTTTCAGTGAAGCACGTGCAGCACAAGTCAGCAACAAACCTTCCGTCTATCAGTTATATTTGAAGCTAATACAAAAAAGGTATATTGAGAAAGACATAGAGAAATTGTGATTGGAAACTCGAGCATAATAAATTCCCTTTCTTACAGAAGATCCAATGGACGATGCGGACGATGCTGGTTCTGTTTATTTGTTTGAGGATAGGTATATCATTAAAAGCTGTTTTTACCACCATTATACATTGACAAATCGTGTAATGTTTCAGTAATTCACAAAATCAGCAGTTCAATGATTGAAATGATTAGTTTCCATTTATGCACTCGTTTTAGCACACAATCTCCACAGAAACAATCTAAAAAGGGTAAAAAGACATCCGGGCATTCAGCATCACGCTTTGTTGACGCGGCAGATTCTACTACTAATAAGTCATCTAAGTTTCGTGAGTTTATTACTTTCCTTACATATGTTATTACCGAAATTAATAGGCCTGATAAGATTCTTGCACAATTTGTAATTAATTTCCCATATTGTCAGCGGTGAAAGAACATTATTTTTTATCTTTGTCTAGGATTTCGACTGAATGAAAATTTCACCGAAGGAGTCCCAAAAGATAAATTTAAGAAGTTTGCTATTGAGAAAATGCAAAAGGTCCAGGATAAAATTGATGCAGAATTGGTGAGTGCAATAGAGTAATTGTATTTTTGTATTGGTATGAACTAGTCAGTCGACTTTTTTGTAGTGACACATCCATGTTTCTGTACATTTTAGGTTAAAGAGTTTGGCAGCAAGGATGCTGTGAAGTACTTGCCGGCAGATGTTGCGAGACGTGCCATGTATGAGCTCACATGGTCAACAGAGGCAGCACAGCAATTTCAACATAACTGTGTAAGCTATATATCGGTAAACCGTTCATCTGTTGTCTTATCTATTGTTGTAGCATTATTATTCACATTACTGATCTAACGTTTTGCATACGTATTCAGAAAACACAAAGAATATTAGCACTGAAAAATAGTATTCGCTGGAATCCGCTGCTATATCAAAGCTGTTGCTGCGTGAAAGTTAAGTTGTACAGAATTTTTGCTTGATGTCGACATATCTTTATTTCCGGTGTAGCGCATTCTGGACATTCTTCTTCATCAGAAAGTGAAAATGATGTTGACAAAGGTAGGTGTTATGATGTTAGGATTAAGCATCGAGTCTTGCGACATATTCTATTTGTTTGTTAATAATCCAAGTCAAAGTATTTGCTGAAGGTGACAAGTCCACATCATCCGAGGAAGAGTGGAACCAAAGCGATGAGGAGGAAGGTATCTATCACAATTACACTGACTCGCAAAATTGCATTTCAGAGTGTTAGTGCAGAACGTGTAAACTTTATTGTAGCCTTTTAGGCACCCATACGTGGAAGAGAGTTATTGACTTGTGATAGCTCATGGTACCCTTCATGGGGAAATATTATATTTATCAAACGCGAACACAACTTTCTTCGCCTCCTAGTGTTCTTCTCCTGGCAACTCTACAAACATCTTTTTTTTTTTGTGGCCACAGGAACGTCAATTTTGGAAGAGGTCGAGGATTCACCGTTGCTTGATGATACTGATATGGATAGACAAAATTTACATTTAATTTTTGTAATCTATGAATATTATATAGGAGCATCTCCCAATCGCCAATTTTAGAAGGGTTCTTTTTACCACAAATACATAAGACTTCATTTTGTACTTTCTGGCTGCTTAATGGAATGCCTCCGTTTGTTATAAACTGTTCTAATAGAAAATATTCCACCTTTTAGTAACGTTGCTTACCGGTTGTTGCGGCCATCGGCACATGCAAAAGTGTTGTTATCCATACATTTGTTCTGTAATCTTATTTTCTTGTCGTATTGATTAAGCAATGAGCATTGATAGTGGAGTGATTGAAAATATGCGCTTAAACTAAGAATTCCATCCCCCGCATTTTCTGATGCTTTCGTTTCTATTTAGTCAAAGACGGGGAGAGATGCAAGGAATGTAAAATCCACAACTTACAACAAAAGCTTGGACTGTCATCGCAAAACAGATGGAAAGATGTCCAGCGGGAATGGAAGAGGACGTGTTGGAACAATTTACCCTGACAAGCAGGAATATTGTCACAGAAAAGATGTCACGCCTGCAGAAAACCCGGAATCTGATTCTGACAGTTATTCAGAATAAGAAGACAGCGAAGACGAGGACTATGTGCCTGAGAGGTATAAAAATTATGTATTATGTCGAAGGACAGCAGTTTAAATCATCGCATTTAACTAGAGTATCTGTTGTAGTACTTTTCATAATATTTCTAGCGTGTTCTCCTTGTTTCAGTGAAGCACGTGCAGCACAAGTCAGCAACAAACCTTCCGTCTATCAGTTATATTTGAAAGCTAATACAAAAAAGGTATATTGAGAAAGACATAGAGAAATTGTGATTGGAAACTCGAGCATAATAAATTCCCTTTCTTACAGAAGATCCAATGGACGATGCGGACGATGCTGGTTCTGTTTATTTGTTTGAGGATAGGTATATCATTAAAAGCTGTTTTTACCACCATTATACATTGACAAATCATGTAATGTTTCAGTAATTCACAAAATCAGCAGTTCAATGATTGAAATGATTAGTTTCCATTTATGCACTCGTTTTAGGCACCACAATCTCCACAGAAACAATCTAAAAAGGGTAAAAGACATCCGGGCATTCAGCATCACGCTTTGTTGACGCGGCAGATTCTACTACTAATAAGTCATCTAAGTTTCGTGAGTTTATTACTTTCCTTACATATGTTATTACCGAAATTAATAGGCCTGATAAGATTCTTGCACAATTTGTAATTAATTTACCATATTGTCAGCGGTGAAAGAACATTATTTTTTATCTTTGTCTAGGATTTCGACTGAATGAAAATTTCACCGAAGAGTCCCAAAAGATAAATTTAAGAAGTTTGCTATTGAGAAAATGCAAAAGGTCCAGGATAAATTGATGCAGAATTGGTGAGTGCAATAGAAGTAATTGTATTTTTGTATTGGTATGAACTAGTCAGTCGACTTTTTTGTAGTGACACATCCATGTTTCTGTACATTTTATGGTTAAAGAGTTTGGCAGCAAGGATGCTGTGAAGTTACTTGCCGGCAGATGTTGCGAGACGTGCCATGTATGAGCTCACATGGTCAACAGAGGCAGCACAGCAATTTCAACATAACTGTGTAAGCTATATATCAGTAAACCGTTCATCTGTTGTCTTATCTATTGTTGTAGCATTATTATTCACATTACTGATCTAACGTTTTGCATACGTATTCAGAAAACACAAAGAATATTAGCACTGAAAAATAGTATTCGCTGGAATCCGCTGCTATATCAAAGCTGTTGCTGCGTGAAAGTTAAGTTGTACAGAATTTTTGCTTGATGTCGACATATCTTATTCCGGTGTAGCGCATTCTGGACATTCTTCTTCATCAGAAAGTGAAAATGATGTTGACAAAGGTAGGTGTTATGATGTTAGGATTAAGCATCGGAGTCTTGCGACATATTCTATTTGTTTGTTAATAATCCAAGTCAAAGTATTTGCTGAAGGTGACAAGGTCCACATCATCCGGAGGAAGAGTGGAACCAAAGCGATGAGGAGGGAAGGTATCTATCACAATTACACTGACTCGCAAAATTGCATTTCAGAGTGTTAGTGCAGAACGTGTAAACTTTATTGTAGCCTTTTAGGCACCCATACGTGGAAGAGAGTTATTGACTTGTGATAGCTCATGGTACCTTCATGGGGAAATATTATATTTATCAAACGCGAACACAACTTTCTTCGCCTCCTGCTGTTCTTCTCCTGGCAACTCTAAAACATCTTTTTTTTTTTGTGGCCACAGGAACGTCAATTTTGGAAGAGGTCGAGGATTCACCTGTGTTGATGATACTGATATGGATAGACAAAATTTACATTTAATTTTGTAATCTATGAATATTATATGGAGCATCTCCCAATCGCCAATTTTAGAAGGGTTCTTTTACCACAAATACATAAGACTTCATTTTGTACTTTCTGGCTGCTTAATGGAATGCCTCCGTTTGTTATAAACTGTTCTAATAGAAAATATTCCACCTTTTAGTAACGTGCTTACCGGTTGTTGCGGCCATCGGCACATGCAAAGTGTTGTTATCCATACATTTGTTCTGTAATCTATTTTTCTTGTCGTATTGATTAAGCAATGAGCATTGATGTGAGTGATTGAAAATATGCGCTTAAACTAAGAATTCCATCCCCCGCATTTTCTGATGCTTTCGTTTCTATTTAGTCAAAGACGGGGAGAGATGCAAGGAATGTAAAATCCACAACTTTACAACAAAAGCTTGGACTGTCATCGCAAAACAGATGGAAAGATGTCCAGCTGGAATGGAAGAGGACGTGTTGGAACAATTTACCCTGACAAGCAGGAATATTTGTCACAGAAAGATGTTCACGCCTGCAGAAAACC
>JASGCC010001111.1:0-42902 GCA_030067915.1 Hydractinia echinata | reverse complement strand
CCCGTAAAACAAATGAATTGATTCAAATTGACAGGGCGCTTGCTAAAAAGCCATTTTAAGAGTATAAAAAAGAGTCGGCTCTATAAATTTCAGAAAACTCTTTCAAATTTCTAAATAATCAGGCTGAAAACCATATTCGTGTTTCTTATAAAAAAAGTATAAAATTGGTGCAGTGGTTTAATTTTTTACTTTGCCAAAAATTAATTATTTTTAAATTTCGTAAAAATATGTAATTTTGTTTGTTTTATCAATAACAGTAACTTCAGTTTAATAGCGTGTTTGTTGTTCCTGCATTTCATTAAAATTGAAAACCCTGTAGTTTCATTGTTTATAACTAAACGTGTTTAAGGAAAGGTTAAAAAACTGTTGACAGAAAAATATGAATCTTTGAGTTTTATTTTGATTAGTATTGGTATATGCAGACCAATTCGTTTATTCTATATAGTTTTTCTAAACTTTCCTGCAAGATTTACTTTGATGTTTTTTTCTGTTATTCCTACCATTATTTTGCAGCTCTTCTTCTCTTTACAAAACAACCAAACGTTCATCTTCCTTGGAAATTTTCCTAAATTTTTAAATGCAAAAATGGTCTTTACCAGATATACGATAATGGATAAAAATAGCCGAATTTGAAACTTTCGTAGGATACAAAATCGTGTTTATTTTGTAAAGATGTGGAAAGAGCTTTGATTGCTAACATGGAGCAACTTGTATTTACCCTTTCAAAAAGAAATGGGTAAAAATCAAGAAACTTACAAATTCGCGAAATGATTTATCTTTCAAAGACGCAATTCGCGAAATGATGCAATTCGCGAAATGATGCAATTCGCGAAATTTAAGTTCTCGCTTAATTTATTATTTTTTTTATAAAAGTTTTTTGTAATAAAATTGTAGCTTCGATTTCACGTCGTTTTTTTTCTCACTGTTAATCTCGTTACGGTTTTTTCGAAGCAACCGAATGCATTCGCGAGTGTCAGAGTGTCAAATCATTTCTTTAGCAGATTACCGGGCTTCGAAAATCTGTCAACATAGAGCTAAGATGAAGATGAAGCGAAAAGCTAAGACGATGAGTCTGACTGGGACATGGAAGATGGAAGGAATGTTTTTGAGATTTTCATTTTGAGACGATCATTTAGTTGTTCGTTTTATTATAATCAGTAAAATTAGTTGATTGTATGTATTCTAAGGAAACTAAGAAAAAAGGGAAAAACTGATCAAGTAAAACTTATATTTTATTCATTCGCAAAATCGCATTAGTCTTGTGGCAGAAGGAAATTTTTCAGAGAGTAAGCGATTTAGACCAGCTCTGGTAAAAAATTGCGGATTGGAAAAGTCAAGGAAATTTTGAAATCTTTAGCCTGGCCTGGTTTAGCTTGGATTATGACCCAAATCTCCGCCCCAGCCCTTAGCAACTCCGTTACTTCTAAAAATAATGTGTAGTCTAGTAACTAGGTGGTCTCTCCTGCATGGTACATGCATATCCAGAACAGATTGAATTTCATGTACATGAGGCATCCTCATCCCCAGGGTCTCTTGGCCCCTGAGCCGTCACTACGGAGCGGAATCAAAAAGGCAAACTACCCTGGGGCGAGGTTGATATATAAAGGTGTGGAGTATCACGAAACACAATTGTGGAAAAAATAACACATTCCTTTCAAATATTTTATTTATTTTTCGCCTTAATTCTCGATGTTGTATTTGGTGATAAAAAATTGATAAGAAAAACACATTTTTAGATGTTCACAAATATCACACTCTGTTTTATTTTCTGATATTTATATGACCGGCATTTTGAACGAGGTAAGAGAGAATAAAGTCGTGTTCAAATATTCGGTGAAATAAACATGTTGACGGTCTGGTAATTAGCCCAATTATAAAAATAATTCAAAAAATTTATGCCTGTCATTGAACAGCGTCATTCACTCAGGAAAGTAGAGAAATAAAAATTTCGTTGGTGTATGCATTATTAAAATATGCATTCGCGTTCTGCTTGAATGAATTCTGTCTTTGATATTTTCGTTGAAGCGGTACGTTCTGAAGACGGAGTAATTACGCGCTAATCACCCTGCTGTATTTTTCCACATCTGTTTACACATTCCACGCTTCCTCATCCCTAACAAATTTTTTTTTCTCCTTTTCATATAATATCATGGTTTCTTTTCAATCCTTTTGAGTTGGTGATAAAATTTTTATTCTATCACTTTTGAATATGAAAGCGACAAAATTTTACGTATTTTGTTTCACTTATTGAATTCTCTTTGCTGCAAACAAATTTCTGATGAACAGATGAAAGCTGCATTCAAAATGATTTGTACTTTGCTTTTTGCACGTCTGTCTGTGTTCATTTATAGTCACCAGTTTCTTGTAAAAACATTTTATAACTATAATGGAAACAATGCAACATATTCAGTTACTTGTCTTTTACTTTAGCCATCATAAAAAGACCCGCCCCCACCACCAAATAACCAAACAATTTTTCAATTAATTCGGTCAAATGTATTGCAATTCTTTGGTTTCCTTTCTCTCTCTTTATGGCAGCTTTAGATCCAGAAAAACCAAAAACAGTGATTGCGACCCCGCGTAAGCGATAAAAGCTTTAATTTCCTACTTGTATAATTATTTCGCTCAATACGACCTGCAATTCCTGTTAGCGAGGGTCTTGTTAAGGGAATCTTGAAAAATTATTCAAACCACGGAAGCAACCGTCGAAGAGTTCAATTTAAATTTCCTTTCTTAACTTGTGGACATGTGAACTTCTCTACTATGATATTCTTAAATATTAGACAATGATACAATCTTCTGCACTGCCGCGTGTCGTTGAGGGTCTAGGTTCAAAACGCAAGAAGTGTACCTGAATGACCTGCTTTGTCTATTTAGTTGTCAGAGCTCATGCGGGGTATATGTTAGTGTGCGGTCCATCCACGCTACGGTGTATTTCAGAGTTTTCGGACAATGAGTGACCGGAAAACGGCTTGTGTTGCGAATAAAACAAGTCAAAGCAGCACACATCTCTGCCGTGCACAACTCAGCTGCTAAGGGTCTAGACCTTAAGTTGATCGAAAAAATAAGCAACTTGCTCAGTAAGTTTCAAGCCTTACGCTCCGAAACCTATCTCTCACTTAGCAACCTTCCGATAGGTATATATCAGTGGTGAAACAGCCCTGTAGTATGTTTCGTACAATTCTTTCTATGTGTTGAATTCAGTGCTGACCACACCATCCAAGATAGGGTCACAATTCCAGTACAGTGTCGGTAAAAAATTTAAGGGGCGAAAGGCCCTTGCCCTGACCCCAAAATAGGGTTGCTTACAAAAAAACGTGTAATGTAACATGAGGGAAGAAAGATTCAGCCGTTTAAAAATTAACTCGCTGTTGGTTTGGGTATCAACAATGAACTCGACGTTTTTATGACACATGTTCTTGTTATTTATTTATTTATTTATTTATTTATTTATTTACACCACAACACCACTTTTTGTTTATTCCAAAAATTCAACAATATATCAAACCCTGACATTCATATATATTTGTATAATATTACTATGAATTTAACATAGTTTTTGACTTGTCCAAATTTGTCAAAAACGCAGAGTAAAAAAACATTCAAATTAAAAAACTTAAAAAAAAAACTCCCAACCCGGGAATAAAAGGTATTGATGCATAGCGAGAAGCACGTAATAAACCTATTTGAGTAATCATGAAAAAATGTTTTCCACGATGTCTCATCTAATATACAGGGAAAAAGCGTGCTTGATTTCCAGGTCGTTTTTCTCACACATACCAAAATGAGAGATGTAAAGTCTTGGAGAAGAAATAGATTTTATTCCTTTCTCTACTCAGTGCCGGTAAAATTTTACAAATATATAAGTGCTGAAACTCATAAGTAGTGGGATTATTTAACATTTTTAACTTTTTTTTTGAAAAATAAATCGTTTACATTATTTAGTTTTACTTCTCTACTGTATTTCATTTTCATTATCGTCATCTCCTTTAGAAAACGAGGATTGCAAACCGTACCAAAACAACTTGAATTCTACAACTAGCTCTATCGAGATTTGCCATGTTTCATGCAATATCAAGGAATTCTTCTTTGGACTTGCGTTTTAGGACTTAAGTTAACTATATATTGATTTAAGAAAAAATTGAATTCTAAAAATGTAAGGGTTTTTTTGTCAGACAAAAAAATTCGGAAAACCTATTGCTTAGGAAAGACTCTGGGAACATACCACTCAGGTAAAAATACAGGTAAAGTAAATCGGGGGACAGTCGGGGAACAGTCACTTTTTTCTCTGTTTTTTTTCTGATAACTTCGCGACGCTATCCAAGAACGACAATAAAATCGAAACTGCGCAAAATGTTGCTGAAATATAAATTGAAATAAAAATCGTTGTTATTAGCATTGTGTAAAAAGTGAAAAATCGCAATGTAAAGAAGTGCAATGTTTTATTCCCATGTGTAGAGCGTATTAGGTTTATTCCAAGTTGAACTTAAAGAATAACTGAAAACTGTGTTTTTTGTACAGTTTAACTTGAGGAGATAAAATGTGAAGACTGTAGGTCATTCCTTCATAACAATAAAATTTGTCAAAGAAATTGTCGTAACAGGTTTTTTTGTCAGTCCAATGTGAAATTGAAGGCGTGGGCCTTGAATTATGAGGTAGAGTCTCTTTTTAATTTTTGTAAAATTGTTATGCTTTTAAGTTTTTATAAAACGCTCTAAAAACGCAAACCCTACGCGATAAATTTGCATTTGTAAAATAGAAGTCTCATACCCAGACTACTAACACACCACACATGCAAAGTCTGACTCTATTTATAAGCAAGTTGGTTTTAGGGGAAAGATTACTTAAAAGAAAGTAGATCATAAAGTTACTCAAACGAACGCAGTTCATAAACTCACTCGAAAAAAACCTAATTAGGAAATTACTCGAAAATGAAAGAGATTCATAAAATCAATCGAATAAAAGCGAGTTAGGAAATTACTCGAACGAAAGAGAGAGTCACAAAATTAGTTTGAATCTCCAGAATTAATTTGAAATTTCGGGAAGACATTACAAGTGTTTCCTTGTTCTCTCTTTGTTTTTAATGATTAAATTTATTAATTTGATGTTTTTTTCATTTTTTTTGAAAAAAAGTTGACAATAAAATGAACATGATATAAAACGGCAGGTTTTTTTTTTAAACAAACTCATCCTAAAAAATAATAAACACACGTTTTAAGAGCTCTCTTCTGAGAACTACGGTTGAGTTGATGAGATTTTTTCTTCTTCTTCTTGTTTACAAATTGTATTGGTAATATGCATAATGGAACGATAATCGATCAATTACTGCTTTACTCAGCTGTATTTATTTATTTGTTTTATTCCTCAAGAAAGAAAATCAATTTGTTTCAACATTTATTGCATCAATTTATATCTAGATTTTTTAATTAAAAAATAAATTTATATTTCCGCGTTTTAAATCTGAATTGGAATTATTTTCCTTCGTGATAAATAAATTATGTAAAAATTGAACCCTGAATAAATGAGAAATTTTAAAATGGAACAAATTACTTTTGTTTCATTGGAATGGCTAAGATTCCAAAAACCACCACCACCCAGCCCACCCCACCCTAAAAGGGACCAATGCATGGGAAATCAACTTTATATATGACAATTTTCGATACCTCTTGTTCGCGGTATATTAATTAAAGGCATCTGCTTATTGGAAATTTTTCTTATTTGAAGGGGGAGGGATTGCGGTATTTTCAAAATTTGCGTTTGTTTGGAATTCCAATGATAAATTTATCCACATTTTTTCTCTCTTTTTTAAAACAACTAATTAGCAAAAGCACTAATGACTGCAACATTAATTAGCATATTACAAAAACATTCAGAATTTTAAATCATATTTATAAAAACAAGTTTATAAGAACAGATTTATGTATAGTGATTTTTTTAAAGCGCAAATTTGGGATAAATATTTATGATTTTTGTTCAAACAAATAATATGGAAGTATCATTAGTTATTACTATTGAATGTCATATACACGGAAAAGCAACCTAGGCCTCAATTCTTTTTTTTTTGAGGGGGGTGGGGGGTTTACCGTATTTCACATAAACATCATAAGGACTTGGAGACAAAGTTTAATTTATAACTCATGTCTCATTTTGTATTATCGTAATTAATTAAAAATTCCTATGATTACACACTGCGGAATTTCTGAAAACTCCAATCTGTTTTCATTCTCTTTAAAATATTGAAAGAAATATATAATGAAATACCAACAGATAAAAATTAGAAAAGAATAAGTTTTCTAATTCCAAGTGTGAAGTCATTAAAGTAGGAACAATCAAATCTTAATTTCCCTATGAGAAAATTTTAATTCGCATCCAGTAAAAGCGATACACGAAAAAAAGAGATTTAAAACAAAGAGCATAGTCACACCTGAGCGTATATACATACGTTGTTTAAGCATGTATTTATTTAATAAAATATTGAGAAGTCTTCCCTCAAACACAGCCGTCATTGTCATAAGCTCATAACAGACTAAAGCGTTCGCGCTTTAATTTATTTTCACAGACAAATATAATTCCATCTACCACTGAACGCCTATTGTGCATACAGGCCATGTTTAATTTGGAGACATTTAAATCGAATTTGATACATTCAATTTGATTTCCGTATCCACAATGGTACATAAACTGCGGAGCGGTAACTCTCCGTCTGGTGTGGTGGCATAATAATTTTAGGTTAGTGTAAAAAGTGAAGCAAAGAGCTGGTTTTAGCTTTTTCATCGATTTCTTTTCGTGGCCATCTAACTAAAACTATTGAAAATTGTACTGCGTTTTGTAAATAAAACCCTGAAATTTTTTTGCTGACATTTTGCAGAGAGCTGCATAGAAAAACAGTAAGCGCATTCCAGTGTTACATTTTTTCTTCCAAACAAACTTGATGTAACCGTGTTTAACCTGTACCCTGTACTTAAGTTTGCACCTTGAGGCTTGCGTGAAAATGCAAGCAATCTGTTAAGTGTAGGGCGTTTTATGTCGTGGATGACAAAAAGTACCCTGGAAAAAAGGTTGAAGTGGAATAAATAAATAAATAAATGCGAATAGATCGCAAACGTGGACAATATAAGGTCCACGTTTACGATTTATTCGCAGAAATTTTGCAAGGAATGCATACATTTTTTTGCGTGATTCCCGTCATTTTTGTATATCTCCCTAGCCAGCCCATTTTTGGCTTCAGTTTTTGTATAACCTTCTTGTTGAGTGTTAAAATGTATTGCTTATTATATAAGCCTCTCCGAACATCTTCAAATCTATGGTCAACAGTTTTTTTTATGTTAGTTCAACTGCCTCGACTAAATGCTTTCTCTCTGTAATTACACACAGACAAAAATAAAATAAATTCTTCATAAAAAAAGAAGAAGAACAATGAAATATCTACGCACCAATATATAGTTGGATGGGAGGCACAGGAGTTTAAAATTTAAAAATTTCCACGTTCTATATTGCCCGGTAATTTTATGTTTAATGACTTTGAACAAATCATTTCATCTGAATTCATTTTCTCAAACACTTCAGAAAGACGGGGGTGTATGTTTACAAATGTAACAATATTTGCTATGCATTATAATAAATTATTTTCACCCCGTCTTTCGTTTACTCTTTCTGAATGTATATAAATGCAAGTGCATTACCGGTTTGACCATTTAACTGGAGAGAGAGATCGAAAGAAGAAGTCAAGCGAAGAGAAAAGATATTTAATAGTGACGAAAAAACAATATGTCTTCCTCAAGACCAGCATTTCTTAGCGAAGGGAGTTGTCCGTGTTGTGTACCAAAAAGAAATTATCATCCAACTTATCACCACTACCTGCCTGTACCGCCAGCCGCACCTTTACCACCAAGATGGCCGATTACACCGCCAGGATACCGATTGTCATCGCAACCGTTGTCATCACAACCAATGGAATGCTGCAGTCGAGCGAGCAATACTCTATGTATGCCGCCACCACACTACTCCATGTTACATCAAGGTAATTTTTTATAAACATTGATTAAGATCCGAATAATTTTCTTTCTTCGAAAAGCAGAAAATTTATAAATTCTACATTTTTAGATGATCCTATGAATTTACACATTGATCCGTTTCGAAATCGACACAAACGCTTCCGTCGTATGCGCATGCGTACTAACTTTACGTCGTGGCAGTTAGATGAACTTGAAAATACTTTTCTTCGAACACATTACCCAGATGTATTCGTTCGTGAAGGGTTAGCTATGAAACTTCAACTACCAGAGTCGAGAGTACAGGTAAATGAAACTGCGTTTTATTCTCTGTCTTAAACTCGCCCTTCCCGTTCATTTAAAACTTTAACACCAGTATTTTTTGTATTTGATACTCAGGATAAAAGGCGAACTTTAAAACGTCTTATTTCAGCTACTTCATCGCTTTAACTTTCTTTTTCTTTTTACTAGGTATGGTTTCAAAACAGGCGAGCAAAATGGCGGAAACGAGAACAAAACGAAGACGAACATGGCGACGTTACTAGTGAAGGTGAAACAATAAAAGAAAATGCAGCAACCATTCCAGACATCACATCGACAATTTCTCCTGAACCAAAAACGAAAAAGAAAGCATTCAAGAGCATCGAGCAAATACTCGCTGATAAAGTTCACAACCCTACCGAAGTTACTGTGAAAGAAGAGGCAAGCGAGACAAGAGAAGATAACTACGAGCCGATTATTTTATCCACAAATTATTCGTATATGCGTGAGCGACTAAGTGATGGGAGTGACGAAGAAGACTCCGTGGTCGCACGTTCGCCTATAGAGGGCGCGGTTGTCGCGCGTTCGCCTATGGAGGACGCTGTTGTCGCGCGACCGCCAAAGTTAATTCCTATTACCAAATGAAATCTTTATGTTTTGTCTGAAAATTCAATCTTGTAGATATTGTGTTGAAATTTTATTAAAACGAATAAAAAATTCATTGTTGTTTGTAAACCCTACTCACAAAATTGTGAATACAGTGGAATCTCTCTATATCGACTATTCTCTATCTCGAACTTCTCTCTATCTCGAACTAAAGTCTCGGTCCCTTTGTGGCCCGCCTAAGGTATTTTCCTTTCCTTATCTCTAACTTTCTCTATCTCGAACAAATTTTTTGGTCCCTTGCGAGTTCGAGATAGAGAGATTCCACTGTACTAATAATTTCAGTGAAAAAATTATGTTCGCTTTTGATTTTTCAATGTTTTCTTTTGTTTTAATTTTCACGACTAAATATGGTTCACACTCAGTTATTTTTGAACACGCACGTGCAGTTTCTTGTTGGCTACACCCAAAAGTATACACAATCATTGGATACAATAAATGTATGGTATTTTCACCTAGTTTTACTATTATTAGCGTTGCTATGTGGCTATGGAAAGTCCAATTCTGCGCTTAATATCTGAATAATTTTCCACAGTGATATCATTAATACACGAAGGCATTATTTTACATTTTTAAGAATTTCAAAGGTACCAGTTATCAAGTCTCGTGTGCATGGTTGGAGGAAAATTCCCTCTGGAGGGATGGGAAAAGGGTCTTGTGCCTCTTGTGCCTCTTGTGCATAAATTTGATCAGCAAATTCATCAGCAAATGGCGGCAGTCAGTAGGTACTGTTGAGGAAACAAAACATTTTTTCTCATTGGCGTTGGAAGGATTGTTTTTATACTAAAATCTGGGTGAAAATTATTCGCGGCGCAATTATCCAGGGGAAACTACTGCGGGGAAAATATTCAGAGAGGAATTAGCCTGGAACCCATATGTATATTTACCCTTATAACATTATTTCAGCAGTGTAGGAGACAACAGGTTATCTTAGTGTACACCATTGACCATATCGGTGAAACAAAATGTAGCATTATTTCGTCTTTTGCTTTTTGAAAACCTGTCACTATATAAATTGCATCTACTGTGCCATGACCGATCACCAAAATATTTGCTGATTCTGCAATGTATTATTATTATTCTGAATATTTATACAGGATAACCACTTTATTGTTAGAAACACTGTTATCAATGTAGGTCGTGTGTTCTCAATGTATACATTAGGTATACACCGCCAATCCCAATTTCCCTTACATGGTATGGGTTGACCATACTATGTAGCTGTGGAAAGGCACTTGCTAAACATGCCTGCGAACTCCATCATCAAATCCGAGAAATTAGACAATTTTAAATTCGATCAGGGAAAATTAGAAAAAAAGAAGAATTTAAGGGAGTTTTTTATTTTTTATTTTATATATTATATACATTTTTTCTTCTTTAATTACTTAATACAAACTTTTAGAAATTAAAACACCAGCACACATCTGTATCTATCTGTGGGAATTTTCATTTTTTTTGCTGTTAAAATTTTTACTCATTTCTTACCTTTCTTGCTTTTGCTCTAAGCTGGATGGCTTCAGTAGATGACTTGCCAATGCTTACAAATGTTTACAAAAGTTTACTGATTTTTGTACATAGTAGTGTCGTAGTGTACACAGTAAAAAAACAGTACCACAGAATAGTTATCACTTAAATTCATATTGATTTTTTGGAAGCGCGTGATTCATAAGGCAGTAAAATTAGTTTTTTTTTAACTATATCTATTTTAAAAAAGTTTTACCATTTTTAAGCAAATAATTTGGTCTTTTACATGGATTTATTTGACTTCTGTTGTCTGTTGTTCATATTTTCGACTTACAGGAATGATTGTGTGCACGTCCATTGTTCTTAACGCAAAAAATACTACATTACACCGCACGGAAAGTGGTCCCTATTTGATCGATTTCACCTTACCATAGCTTCGTATCTAGTGTCCCAGCTGGTGTCCAGCTGTCTTGTGTCATACCATCCTGCTTCTTCCTTCCTTTACATCCAACAATTACCCCAAGCTGCAATAGTAGCCAACCTCGCTCCCAGGGATTCTTGCCTTGTGACATCGAAGACGGCGGTTAGCCGTTAAGTAAAGGCTAGCGGCTTTGACATCAAGCAACAAACCCTCGGGACGATGATACATTAGCAGTTTTTTTAAGACTGAAAACTTATGCATTCACACGTGAATAGAAAGTATATCTATTCGGATCTTTAATAAGAAATTTTGTCTTAGCATGAATTTTTTTTTTTAAAATGCAAGTTGACGTCCGATTTGAATTTGTATTCAAGTTGCGTAGTTTGATGGGAGACATCTGCTGAGACTTGACATTGAACAATGCCATGACAATGACCCAATCACGGTTTATATCAAGTCAGTAAAAAAATTCTGTATTAAGTGGAAGTTATCCTGGAAGATTAAAATGTCTTTTTTATCATCCATAAACGCTTTCTGCTAAAACTCTCTCAAAGCCTAATCCTTTCCTAATTTCCTGGGACGGAACTATTAATCTGGTCGACCGATCAAAAAGTCTAATAAAGTTTCCTCTTCTTAAATTTGTTCTAATCGCAACGTCATTTTTCAGATATTTTATCAAATTAATCTTTCAGAAGTTAATTATTGCCAATTTAATCGATATTCGCGAAAATTTGTTTGGGCCAAAGTTCCCAGAAGGTTTTAATCCGCAAAACAAATCTAGAAATGACTTATTCGCTAAAATTAACTTCGGGAAATTTAAATATTGCTAAAATTGTGAAAATAATTCTTCGTAAAAAACATTAAAAGCGAAATATCTCGACGTTGATTCGCGAAAATTAATATTCACGAAAAGCATATTTTTGAACCTCCAATAGCCATAAGAAAAAAAGCTGTGTATGGATTTAACAATTTTATTTCAAAAGTTTAAATGAACATTAACATACCAAAGGTTGTTGAGTGGTTGCCAATAGATACTCCTTCTAAGATAGTATAACGAATTTTAAGAGCATTACCTGAATGAAGGAACTGTTGTGGTTTACGAATAGATGAATATATTTTAGCGATTAAGGGATTTTAAGGTTCCAAACTTTGGGATACTTCTAGAGCAGAGAGAATGAAAACAAAACCGTGGAATTAACAAATGTAAGCAAAGAATGGGAAGTTTCAACGTTCTTTAGAATTCCATCCTAACGGTTGGCTCTTCTTCCCTTCCAACGGTAACGAAGTTACATTATACGCATTACTCTAACTTGATTGCCTGCCACATAAGCCAATTGGCGGTCAGCAGATAGCTTCAGAATGGCTGACAACACTACTTTTAAAGTGCACCGGACTATTATCAACAAAATCGTTCTGGTGTTAGTGAAACCCTATTTACCACATGCCAAAAGGTGCTCCTAAATACCGTGTTGTACAAAAATGTACACAAGCTACAAAATATGACTTGATTCCTCGATTCAGAGGAAAATTCACCTAAAGGTAAATAATAGCTGCTCCCAAGCTTGCATCCGCTGAAGTCGTTCTACGCAAAAAGGGCGTTTTCAAAATCTTTTTTACTTCCTATAGTCTTTAACATGGAAAAATAACCGAAATAGATGCAAGAGATATCTAAAACTTCATAGTTCCTTAAATCCGACAAATAGCAAAACAAGTGAAAAAATTACTCTTATAATTTAGCTGATTCAGTTAATGTCCAGTTTGTAGTAGTGGTATCAGAAAAATTACTGGAATTAGCTAATAGCAAGAATGAGTCTATACTTTTAAGTATAGTGCAGGAATAGGAGAGATCTTCAAGTGTAATTAGTGGTGGTGTGTTTGCATGTTTTATGGAACTAGAAGATATGAGATATAACAAACTATACGGTTCCAGAAAGAGTATAATAACAGAAGAATAAACAATTAAAACTGAAATAGTGAAGAACCCAGACAATCTACCCAAATATACTCCCCCCCCCCCTCCCCTCCCCCCTATAGGAGAACTTTTTGGCCATGTCGATAAGACGAAAATCATTGGGCAAAAAAGTTTCTTATGCTATAAAATTTTTTTTTTTTAACGATTAAGATTATTTACTTTTACCATGCCCACGACCACTAGAAGCAAACGCTACCACAAGGCCACCAGTGGATACTATTGTAGCTATAAACATTTGAGTTCAAAATAAATCTAAAAATAAACCCTTCCACAGCTCGTCTAACACTATAACAGTTAGTGAAATTAGCGAAACCAAATCTAAATCTCCAGACGAAAGAATTATACAGTCCGGTTCCCATTATTTTGCTGTCATCGGCTGCCAAACTACAAGTTATTCTCTAACTCAACAACAAGCCAACACGACTTGAAAAATCACCTTTGATTACGAGCTCCAATACAAACGAAATCAAAAGACACTTGTAGGACGAAATAATTCAAAGGTTACAAGCGTAAGATCAGAAAGATTTGCAGTATGAATAGACTAATTTTATTCCTGACTCTGTTAGGAGTAAAAATAGTAGTAGTACTGGGTATGAAAATATAAATAAAATATTGATAATATTTTGATTAATATTTTTAAGTAAAAAACAAATCAAGATTTTGCTATCACTGGCATTTCCAGTGTTTTTTTGCTCGCCGTCGTAAATTTCATCGAAAACGTAAACGAGCCCCAGTTTATCAGAGCCAGATATCATGTAGGGAAAACGTTTACAAGGAAACGGAGCTTTTCCAAACAAAACTCGGCATTGAAAGTAAGGCAAACAAGAATGATGTTACCATGACAGCAGAAGGTTGTTGTTATCAATAAATCCCTCTTCTTCAGAGCGTTATTTGAAACTTAAATTTTAGAGTGACCCTAAAAATATTTGTAGCCCAAATTTTTCGTTGCACCTAAGTTTATTTTGTGGTGATAAAAATTAGGGCTGACAAAGTTTGGGATGATGGAGGCTTACTTGTCCGAAAGTTGACGCTTAAAATATTCGAATGAAAATAATCTAATGGCAGTCAAAATGAAGAAAAATATTTTCGGAGTAACCATACGTGACAGGTCACATGCAGGAAGAAACACACTGACATCATTACCTATAAAAATATCTACCAAACATTATCCACGAGAAGACAAACTTAAATAATTCAGACATATTATCCAATGAAATTGTTATTGTGGTAGAAATATGCACGGAATCTTATTTTCCACGAAGAATATCAATAAATTATTGCAAATAAATCGCAAAATTTTATTGAGGAAAATAATATTCGCGAACTGGAATTCCTGTAATATAAACCTCTTTCCCAGGGCTCTTTTAATCTTTCTGACAAGCGCCAAAGCTGCACTAGCAGAATGTGTGTGTTCAAGTTCTTTTTTAATCTCCCTCTATATTTAATACTCCCGTTTTTTGAAACTACAAAATTTTCTGACGACCAGTCATATGTCATAAGCCCGTGGAAATTAACCCGGCGGGAAAATCCATGAAATTTGCCCGCCGCTGCTAGCAGCTACCATCTTCGGCACACAAACAGGAAGTAATAGTGTTAGTATATAGATACAGTGACATGAATTTCAAGTATTTCCTGGATACGCGTCCATACCAAGAAGTGTTTTAAAAAAGCATTAACAAAAGCAAGTAACGTATAAAAATATATTATATAATCAAGTTTTGCAACCGAAGGCTAGCTTCATACAAACATAACATATTATGTAAAAAAAAATGATTAACATGAAAGAAAAACTACTACAAATATATGTGGCCATAGAAATAGCCTTATCATAATTATAAAATTTCTGCTGAAAAATCTAAAGCTAGAAATGTGAATAACAAAATCTGCAAACTATAAAAAATATTTATATGAAAAGAAACAAAACCTAGCTTAGTATTTGACATATTGTAGAAGACAACACGAAAAATAAATTTTACTCCATGTGGTCCTGCGTTTTTACCTACAAAAATGCGCACGTATGTACAAAAATTTTTGCATAAAGTTTTATAAACAATGACCAGTCACAAAGTATGATCATGAATTTATACCTTTACCATGCAACATGCATTTTATAGCACCAAATATGAACATATTTTGTTATCTTTCTCAGGTTTCCTATTACCTTGTTCGTCACAATTTTGGCGCGTATTAATTTTCGCATATTTTTCGCCCAAAATTTAAAAAAGCGCCAAAATTAGCAGTCATATGGAAATACTATTTTGAAACATTTGAATTAAAACACTGCTTCATTTGAAGGTAAAAAAAGAGAAGAATCGACATAAACTTCTTTTTTATATAAGAAACATACTTTTTAGGGTTCAGCCTGGATTAAATTTACAGAAAATTTTCTGGATATTTACGGGGATATTTTTCGACGTCATCTCTCATATCAAGAAGGGTGGGGGTCAGACCACTGTTTTATACCCTTAAAATTATCTTTAACAAGATCTATCTATTAATTCACTTTAATTTCAGCTTCAAGTTAAGAAACCTTGTGTTTCTAATCAAAGAAAAGACGTGTAGGGTTGAAAATATTTTTTTTAGAGAAAAGAGGAGATAATTTCGAGTGGAAAAGGTGAGTATTGATAAAGAAAATTAACTCGCAATCATTGGACAAAGAAATTCGAAAGAAATTGGAAGACATTGGAAATCTTGCAATTTGTTGATCGTCAGATGACTTAAAATATCTTCCTTGTAAAATATTTACCAATTCGGTACAAGGCAGAAAATTATTTCCGGAAAAATAGATTAAAATTGCAACACCTACACAAATTTCAGTACCGACTTTTGTAAAACTTCCAAACAGAATTTTCAGTGTTGTTTGTTAACAGATCAACTGCTTTTAAACCCGATCAGTGAATAGTAGTCACGTGAGCTAAAATATTTTTAAACATTTTTAACACTTTCACTTTCGCTTCTAGTTTTCCGCGTTTTTCTTCCAGCATTTTTTCTTTCAAAAGTTTTTTAACTCGGATCGTTTCAGCAGATATATACACAACACCTTTGTTGCAAATCTTTGTCATAATTTTCAAAAATAGACCAGCTAAATTTTTGTTATTTTCGTCTTGAACACTTTTAAGTTCGTCTTCTGCTTTCTTTATGATAACATTGCAGCCATCTTGAATGTCTTGTTTAATTAGTATCAACTTGATTAATTCTTTAGCCAATTCTTCAAACACCTCCAAAGGAGTCCCGCTACCTAAAATCGAACGAAAACAAGATGAACAACAAGCAGTGCAACTTAACATGAAGCTTACTTGGCTTACATCCATGCAATTTTAAGATGAAAACTTCTTTGTTAAACAATCAGGTTTCAGAGGGTTAGCTTCTACGTTCAGGAAAATTGTCACGACCTCATTTTTGTCTCCTCATAGAACCGCCAAACATATTACCAGCAAAGTTGCGCAGCGAACCTAGCTACAAACATCACAAAATATAATGAGATAGGGTAGCAAATTTAGAATGCCGTTCCTACATTTGTGGCCTAGTTGTTATTCGCAATCACAAGTTCCGTGGTTCGGTTCACAGTGTGGGGATGTTAAGCAAGTGCTTTTACCACAGCTACGTGTCAACCCATGTCATGTGATGGAATTTGGGCAGGCAATGCCGGAGATACCTAATGTATATATTCAGAACACATGACTCGCATTGGTAACAGTATATATCCTGCATAAATATTCGAATAATGTTATAATAAATAGTGGTTATTTACGTTTTTCGTTTTTTAGATTGCACATTTTGTATTAGTCAATGTTGACAGCATACTTAGTACTCTTCAAATTTGATAATAGTCGCTGTTTTTTTTCTGAATTTCGGGACCTCTTTGCCCCTGACGTGTTAAAAAGTGCGACAAGCTTACCTAGTATCTGTAAAAAAAGTGCTGCAGACTATTGGACGGTTGATGCTTTTTGTCAACTTTACTGAAACTACTTGTAAGAATACAAATTGTCAACTTTACTGAAACTACTTGTAAGAATACAAATTGTCAACTTTACTGAAACTACTTGTAAGAATACAAATTGTCAACTTTACTGAAAATGTAAGAATACAAACCTATGAATAGATTTGAATGTTTTTTCAGCCACTTAACAAGACGTTCTTCTTTAAATTCACCATCATAAATTATATCGGTATCCAGATTGTCTTTGAAAAACATCCGTAACACTGGATACTTTGTGGTGGAAATATTAAATTTTTGACGTGTTGCATGGTTCTCTTTTTCACCCCAATCTAAATTCAAAATATTTTCCAAGATTAATTGTGAATTTTTGTTGTGGATTACATTTGGTGAAAAAATATTTTTGCAAAATTGGACTAATTGTTGGTATTTTTTTCCAGTGCTTCGACTAAAAACTTTAGAAGAAAACAAATAACAATAATAATAATACATTTGTTCTGGGTTGTATAGAGAAAACTCTTTTCAAAATGATTCCTTTCACGACCATGTGTGTTTACCATTTCCTTTACAAACAAACAAAAACAAACAAACAAAAAAACAATAGATAACATTGATTATTTATAATTTTATTCTTCTGCATAAAGAAGATGAAAGGTGTTCTTAATGTTCAATCTATAAAAACTGTCTTTCTTATGTTTGTTTGTGAACTTGTCAGGATAAGGCAGATGCGTAAGAGCAAAACACTTTCAAATTAGACAACCAATCATGCAGCTACGATAAAATATAAAAACAAACCTAATGAACTTTAAGATACTACTTACCAGTTGTGCCAAGCTCTGCTATCAAAACATCCTTATTTGAAGCCACTCGCAAAGCAAATTTTTGGAATTCATTCTCCTGAGCACCATAAGCATACTTTTTGTCAAATTTGACAACACACACTGTGTGATGGCATAAGACCTAAATTATCAAAATTTAGTTAATTTTTTTAAAAAAAATAATGATGATTTAGGTATAGTAAAAAGAAAAAACTTTCAGTTGAGAACTGTTTATAAGAACACTTTGGCAAAGGTTTTTTCATAAGAACATGAAACTAAGTCCTAAACTGAAGGTTTTTTTTCTTTTCACTATACCTATCTTCACTCTGGTAATATCATTGAGCACTTTATAGTATATATATATCAATGATTTAGTAATTAAATAATACAGACTGTTTGCGATAATAGCTAAGATTTGAGTTCTGAATTTTCAGGACATTCCTTACTTGATGATTCGTTTTTGCTTAAAAAATTATGTCCATAATATATATCTAGAGCATATGGTGTTTTATTCTTTGTCCAAACGTTACTTTATATACCATTATGCATTAAAAAAATGCTCCCTTCTATTAGATGCCCTCTTCATTAAGGATACGGTAACCCCCTTCAGGGTCATTTTTTTTTTAAAAATTTTTTTTTTTAATTTGGATTCTTTGGCATATTTTCCTGATATTTTTTTAAAAAGAATCAAAAATATTTATTGTTAAGAGGGATAAAATGAGAATTTTTTTTTTTTATCTTTTAGTGTGTTCAATAGTGTGCTCAAAGTTTAAAATTCCTCAAATATATTTAATCTGTATAATAATTAAAGAGAGTTTTGCAGAACGAATAAAAAATTGCATCTCTACATATAACATAGGAAACATTCACACTTTAATAATCTATACAAATATATTATTATTTATCATCTATACCTTTATAATTTATTTCCTTATTTTTTTCGTTTTTATCCTGGTATGTTATGTTATCCTGTTGTCTGTTTAACAATAACTAGACCCATAGTTCTACGAAAACACTTTACCTTTAATTTCAAATAAAATATTCATGAGTTATTAATTATTCATAACGTTTAAGTAGGCGTAACCATGATTCTTGCAGGTAAAAGCAAAGGTCTTTGATTTGCTTTTTCTCGAAATAAAATTTTTAGTCGTAACGGTATATATTTTTGTCGAACACTCCCCTCCATCTTGTCGAAATTGTACGAAAACAAGTTTGTTGCGACAATTATATCTTTGGCTACAAAACTTTGCTTTTTCTAACGCAGAAAGTGAGGAAATATCGAGTTATTGATCTATCATGCTTAAAAATAGATAAATCAGTCATAAAACAGCTATTGTAGCACAAAATATGCGATATTTTTGGAACCACGTGTTGTTTTGAGTAAAAAAAGCTGAATAAGAGCTTCGCAATGATATTTTTTTCAACGAACAAAAATTTTACTGAGGGGAGTGTTCAACAAAATGAACTGGAAGGGTGAATTTTTGTATAAAATTTTTTTTCTCCTTTTTGGATTTTTTTTATAGAAATACTTTATCATCACTCTAGAGATGATTTATTTGGCTTTCAGAATATATATATTTGTTAGAGTTAATATAGCGAGCAGAGGAGATATTTTAAATGAGCAGAGGAGATATTTTAAATATGCTGAGTATGTGCCTCAGGGGGTTACCGTATCCTTAAATGCTCCCCTTTTTAATAATTTTTTTAGAAAATCTAACTACCGATAGACGCCCCCAATAAATACTTTTACCTTTTAGAAGGGGCACTTATTGAAAACATAAAAAAATTTTTTACTCATAATGATTTTTATAAAAGCCATTCTAAAACACGAAAAAACATATGATCAATGCTGCCCAAGCTTTAACCAAATGACATTGTTATTTCAAAGAAAACAAGGTTTTTAAGTAAGGTTCCAGGGTTTTTCCAGTCGTCTCAATACAACACACTTACTTTGTCTTGCCCACCTTGGCACACTACTGAATTTTTAATGTTGGTCTGACGTAATAATAGGGGGAAGGTTCTTTAAGTTCAAACAAAAAAGGAATTTAAAACTTTATTGAAAAATCAAATGTCCATAGCTATACAACCCCAGGCATAATATATTGGGGAAAAGGGTAGAATTATAAATACTGCAACCACAAGCATAGAGATGGATAGATGTGCATATTTTACATGGCTAGCCTCACAAATATCGAGGGATATACCCTGTCTATTATTTCCAGGAGGGGCCATGGCTTAGATGGAGAGTCCTAGAGTATTTAATGCTCATTTTGAGCTACGCAGACCCAATTAGGGCCCGCGCTCTACTAGACAACTCCCGGCAACATCCAACGGCCCACACAGTGTGCCATCTCCCCAATTTCCCTCACATGGCTTGGGTTAACCCGGGGCTATGGTAACATTCACTCGCCCATGTTGAATCGCCGTCAAGAGGAATCGAACCCCGGTCTCCCGCACAGAGTACGAGAGCTATAACCACTAATCTACGGCGCCACATTTAAGAACTCCGTTTCTATCTAAGTAACATGCACCGCAAACTTATCAATCTTCAATGGACTTAGAATCTAAGGTTACTTGGTTAGTTCCAAAATCTTCAGGGTACTAAATTTTGCTGACGTCAGATATTCCACCATATTTCAGACATTTTCAGGTGGTGAAGTAAATTGATCCATAATACAGACATCGTGGAAAGTACAGCTAGCATATTTTATTGGTTATTATTTGGCCTACCCCCTACTAAAACAGAATCCTTGCAGCCTACCGGCTTCAGAGCATTGGCCAAGTGATGCTGTTTGCCCATTTCCTGCAAGAACTGAAAACCCAACAATTTCCCAAATATTATTTCCAGCGTTGTCTGGGAAAGTAGTTTTCCATGTTTCTCTGATTGTCAAGATCTTCAATATTTTTTTCATGAAGTATCACTCAAATTGGGGCAAAATGCATCCTTCCAGACAACCCCAGACATAAGATATTGGGGAAAAGGGTAGAATTACAAAAATTGTGACCAGAAGCAATTAAGAACGCTGTTTTTATCTAAGTAAAACACGCACTTAGAACTTGACGATGTTCACAGCGGATTTAGGGTCTCAGGTTATTTGGTTACGTTCAAAATTTTATCAAGGCATGCTAATTTTTTCTGATGTCAGTATGCCCTAATTTTAATATATTCTGGACATTTCCGGGTGGTGGAGTGGATTGATCCATAATTTGAACATTGTGGAAAATGCAGCAAGCGCATATTTTTGACATTGGCTTCTTATCCTACAGCCCTGCCAAAGTAGAAACTGGCCAAGGGATGCTGTTTGCCTATTTCGAGAAAAAAGTAATAAATGGACAATTTCCCAAATATTATTTCTTGAGATTAAAAGTAAAGAAATTTCTTCAAAGATCCTAAAAGTAGGAGTTTTCCAGAAGGGAACTACCCAACTAGACAAAGGCCTTATGGGGATCGAATCATGACCCCTTGGACACGAGTCAAACACTATTACCAACTGAGCTATTGTCCCAGTCGGATCAATTTTGGTTGAGCGAAAACACAGACTTTTCATGGTCAAACTGTCACAGAAGAAGCTTTGATTAAACAAGAACTACAAGTATCTGAATTAAAGTAAAGCTAAATTAGCAAAAACGCACCTAAAACTACACAATATGTCAAGTTTAAAGTTAGAAAACAAAGATTCTATGAATATGGAATGTGTGATTAAATCATGGGAGAATATAACGAATGAAACATTGGCGAAATCAAGGAAATCGTGTGGTTTAGCGTTGGTAATTGACGGTTCACAGGATGAACTGATCTCTTGTTTCAAACAAGGGAAAAAATGTGAAGCCAGTAGAGAATTACTGAAATATCAAATTTTGAATTTCGTCGATAAGGATTTAGATAAAAATCCATTCGAGATAACAGAAGAAGATGTGGCTGATGCTCCGCCTGATTTCAATATTATTGACGAAGATCACAATGAACTAGATATATTGTATAGTTCATATTATAGGTATCCTTAAAGACTGGAAAAGAGACGAAGTGTAAAAAATTTCATAAACGCCCCCTATTTTAAACTCAAAAATGTCAAAAAATTTAATAAACGACCCAGGCGTTTATTCGAAGCATTACGGTATACCAAGTAATTAAGCAAATTTCTTCCATGACATCCCAATTCCTCTTAGACTTCGAACCTGTTTTTTAACACTCTAGAACCGTCTATGTTGTCCCTTCTTACCGACTGAACTACCAGCCCCTTAAAGTAAACAGAGTTGCATGCCTTTATTAATTATATCAAGCATATTGTATCTAGTAAACACTTTTTGAGCACTCTGTCCCAAAAAATGATATATATTTGTAGTTTAGAAATTTAGCTCTGAATATCGTCCCTCAAAGGCACTGGATTTTAATGTATTTAGAGACTTTACTATATATATAATATAATATACTATATAAAAATGTTTTCTGTTTCTTTTTAGATTGCGTACAATGAGAGCGAGAGATGTTATCTTTCAATACGTGAGATAAAAAGAAGAAAGCGAAACCTCACACCGCGTTGTTATTGTTTTTCTGTCAAAAATTTGAAGCTGTTTTATAAATCTTGATAAAGTTAATAAATTGTTTTCGTTTCTGTAGATTGTTTGTTTTTGTTTATTGTTTCCCGTGAGTTTTCGAAATTCATTGCAGCAGATTCCGTGGATTCCGTGGCTTCAAGAAATCGGTTTTCATAACTAGTGCCGTTATTTTTACGACCCCACAAGCTGCTTCGTTCGCCTTCTCATCTCCGAAATCGTTAACGCGAAAGTCTCTATTATTATCTGCGTTCCGGGTATTATTTTCCGGTTGAAAGAGTGTACCTTACGATGCGCATCCCCTTAATTCGTGACATTTTCGCACACTACGGATTGTACAACTCGATGTATTGCATTTCTTTCAGAATAAGGGTTTTAACTTTATAAAAGTATAACTTTGCATGGATTTTTGGCGCTAAAAACTTCAATGTTGGATTTACGTCGGCCAACACTGACAATATTGTGATTATTATCAATATTTAATTTTATAATTCTGTGGTAAGAGGTTTTACGAAATTTCTCAGTAATCGTTTTTGTTTAGTTTCGCGCGATCTAAATTTCTCGTACCTTCTGAAAAGAAATATTCCGCATATATGTATTGTATTTTTGCCAAAAAATCACTACTTTTGCGCAACGAGTTGTTGTTGTTCCTCGGTGAGTTTATTTTACAACCTTGTCCCCAGGGTTTTCTACGTCTATGATATTCAGTTTTGGTGTATTCCCAGATATCAGCTGCAGTAAGATGTAAGCACCTCGCCGTATTATATCAAAGAGAAACAAAAGCACTAGGGACAACTATTGGCTAGTTTCAATTTTGCTTGCAACTTGCGTAATGCTTCGCAACCTTTTTTTTAATTTCTAGTTTTATGACAAGTTGAGCATGGACATTGACCCTGTAAGTTGAATTACCTTGTAAAATGTCAAATCATCTAGAGAAACAATTCCTCTAGTCGTCACGGCGGTAATTAAAGGCAGTACTCTAACGACGATATAGATCGCTACATATTTCCAGTTGTCCATTTTTTTGTATTTTGTTTTGGGCATATACGCGATGGCCTTAAGTTTACTATTCGATTGTAAAAGCAAAATTGGCATTGGAAACGTCTTCAATGAAAATATGGAACTTGTTTTTTATTACTTCAATAATACAGTTATTTTTATGGTATCCAATATGATTTTGTAATTTAAAGTGACAACAATGAAAAAGATAATTATTTTGATCCTTTGGAAAGAAACGGAGACCTTGGATAATGTCGTATTTGGTTTTGCAAAGCAGGTGTTCCTCGCTCTCCATCGTAAAGTATGAAATCTTTGTTTTGAATCCGTTTTGAACGGGCATCTTTTAGTACTGGAGTCGCCAAAGCTTTGATAACTCTGACTGTTACATAACATTTTTTGTGCAGGATCAAAGTTATATTTTAAGTCAATAAAAAATACAATTTCTGTTGCACTATTATGGTACAAGTACGCGAAAGGGAAAGCCTAAACAACCCGTCGTCCAGGGAGTATATGACATGTTGTTTTGTTTGTGGTGAAAGGAAGGCGTTATGGGTGTTAAATTCGAAGGTGAGCAGCGAAAATAAACCGTTTTTTCCTTTCTTATTATATCAAAAAACACCTCCAAATGCATGTGCATTAGACATTAATGGAAGATGTCTTTCATGCAATGTGTGTTATCTCTTTCTGATGCAACAATGGAATGCATATGAAGTCAACCACACTCCAATTCTTAAAAGGTTATACTGGTTAAAGAGACCTGCGGATGAATACATAGATGTTGACGATGCTGATAAAGATTTTAGCAAGAATATTAAACCCATGGATACTTCTTCAGTAAATTCAACAAAAATTGAAACCTTTCCCAATGCTAGAAACACTGGTGATAATTTTTGCCAAATTTGTTATTCTAAAGGGGAGCATGTATTTTTAAAGTCAGTGTTTACAGTGCCACAAAAATCACCTGACACTCCGTTTTATCCTGGACTAGTAAAAGATGGAATATGTGGCAGTATTTCTGTATGTGTTACTTGTGAATCAAAGCTTTTAAAGCAATGGTTAGAGTTTGAACGAAAGAAAGTTCCTTTAATTGACAGAAATTATACCTTTAGTACTTTGGAGTTGCAAAATAATCTGTCAGATATCACAACATGTTATTTGTGTGAGGATATGTTATCTTCAGATAACAGTCAACCTTTATTCTGTAAAAATGTAAATCAAGGCCCATACTATCCATTTCTTTTGAATCTTTCTGTTCCAAAGGATGCAATTCCTTTAAATAATCGAGGATTCACCTTTTGTTGTGGAAAGTGTAAGTCATTTCTAGAAGAACAATGGGATGTATTTGAAGGTTCAAATGTCTGCCAGGAAGAGCGTGTTTACCGAACTAACATTAAACAACGACCATTATTAACTTCAAGTTTCAACATTCATACAATAGTTGCATGCTTTATTTGTTCCAGTAAAAACAGTATTGGAAATTTGAAAAGAATTTATTGTAATTCTGGTGCTAATATGAATTTGGGATTTCTGAAAAGATTTCCCAAAAATGAAGATGGATTTTTCTGTGAGGAAACAGGTGAAACATTTGTTTGTTGTTCCTGTTTTGAGGAACTAAAACAGCATTGGTATAAATACAGATCCAGCCAGTTTGATGATGAAGGTGACAATTTACCACTTCATGCAACAGACATGTGTGAAATATGTTTCCAAAGAAGGGTCACAGATCGTAAACTTCATTTTTTTCCAAGTGAAAAGGAAGGGAAGATTATCCCCTACTTTCCACAGTTAACAAAGCTAAGATCTGTTGGCAATTTAAAGCCAATATCATCTTGTCAACTTTGTGCATTAAATTTGATGAAACAATGGTTACAGTACGAAAAAACAAACATTGATCTCCAGAATCGAGTATATCGCACTGAAAGATTTATATGCTATGTCTGTGATAGCATGATTTTTTGTAAAGATCTCCATTTAGCCAAAAGAAAAAATATTAAAAAAGATGTCAAAGTTGAGCAGAGTTCTTGTGCTGTTATGATTGAAGATGAAGTTGTGGTTTGTTTGAAATGCAAACAAGAATGTTTTGATGACGAACAGGTAAAATTATCACTACATTTTAAAATTAATGTATATGGTTGTGTTGTTGTTGTGTTGTTGTTGTTACTTTGAAAAACAGGTAAAATTATTACTAAACTTTCTTCAAGTTAGCGTTAAGCAGATATTGCAGGACCGTTCAATGAATATCAAGATTTATCCACTCAAGGTGAGCAATATTGCCTCACCAAGAGTGGATAAATCTGATATTCAACGAACGGTCCCTGCAATATATGCTTTATTATATACCTATCTCTATACCTATCTCTTTTTTTGCCCTGCCATCGTATATCAGCACAGTAGTGACCTCACAGCACAGTAGAATTTTTTTTGATCTGTTATTTTTTTTTCGTTCGTTTTTCAACGAATGTAAACAAAAAATTCGATTTGATGATTCGAACGTTTTACGGAAGTCATTGCATTGCAAATTGAAAATACCAAAACAAGCGTGGAATATTGCGTCAGTTATTGCACGGTTGTACGGAACATTTAGATTTATTGTATATAAATAAGAGTTGACAATATATATAATAATATACAGTACTGTGAAAAGGTTTGTTAACATTGTGTTCGTGTAACGAGCGTGGTGCACACGAACCACGATAAAATCGTGGTCTTTATGTATAACAAACATTCAAACATTCTATCGTGGCCACCACGCTAATATTATTGTCTCCACGAAGGATCGTGTGTCCCACGATTATTTTCGCAAGCTCCACGATTTTTATAGCCAGTATAATTTAATTTTTTTTCTTTTCAAAAAAGTATTTCATTAAAGTTAATTTGTTTGTTTCAGGTTTTATCAAGTTAAAAAAGCATATTCGTAGTTTTTGCTTGGTGTATACTTTTTCCTCATGGACGCGATTGTATTTTTACGAAATGTCATTTGTCTAGAAAATTTAAATTTGTCTGCGCCGATAGAAATCCTTTTTTAGATTGCATTTTAAAAGTTTAAAAACGAAAAGCGGCGATAGAAAATTTTTTTTAGATCACATTTTAGAAGTTTAAAAACGAAAAGCGGCGATAGAAATGTTTTTTTAGATCGCATTTTCAAAGTTTATAAACAAAAAACGGCGATAGAAAGGTTTTTTTAGATCGCATTTTAAAAGTTTAAAAACGAATAGCGGCGATAGAAATGCTCTTTTAGATCGCATTTTTAAAAGTTTATAAACGAAAAGCGGTGATAGAAAGGTTTTTTTAGATCGCATTTTAAAAGTTTAAAAACAAATAGCGGCGATAGAAATGCTCTTTTAGATCGCATTTTAAAAGTTTAAAAACGAAAACGGCGATGAAATGTTTTTTTAGATCGCATTTTAAAAGTTTAAAAACGAATAGCGGCTATAGAAATGCTCTTTTAGATCGCATTTTAAAAGTTTATAAACGAAAAGCGACGATAGAAATGTTTTTTTAGATCTTATTTTAAAAGTTTAAAAACGAATAGCGGCTATAGAAATGCTCTTTTAGATCGCATTTTAAAAGTTTATAAGCGAAAAGCGACGATAGAAATGTTTTTTTAGGTCGTATTTTAAAAGTTTAAAAACGAAAAGCGGCGATGAAATGTTTTTTTAGATCGCATTTTAAAAGTTTATAAGCGAAAAGCGACGATAGAAATGTTTTTTTACATCGCATTTTGATTCACGAACGATTAAAATCTATTATGTAGCTAGCTTTATGACAACGAATTAATGTGTTAATTTATTTTTTTGCCGTCGGTTTTTGATTTAATTGATAAACTAATACGGTCTTTGTTGTTTTACAATAGAAGTTATCTATCGTGGACACCACGGTGTATTGTTTAATTTTTGTTCGTGTAGTCCATGAAACAAGAGCGTGAGGTCCACGATTGTTAAAAAAATATGCATCGTGGGCTATCGTGGTTCGTGCGTAACACGAAATAAACACGAACCACGATGTTAACAAACCTTTTCACAGTACTGTATATTGTTACTATTTTGAAAAATCAAAACAAGATATCTAAATCATGTCTTTCACTTTCGATTTTCACAAAATGGATCTGTGCAGTGCATCCTTAACTAAATCGTCACGTTAAACCAATTTCTAAGAAATCAAAAGTTATTTAAAAAGCTGTTTTTATTTAATGCTTTTCAAAAAGTTGGGGTTGTTGATGTCAGTAGTTTTCAGTTTCAGAAAGTTCTGTGTTTTATTTTTATTTATATTTTTTTCACAATTCATTTTGTGAGTTTAGTTAAAATTTACTGCACCTTTGTAGTCAATGATTCAAATTTCAAAAAGAAAATTAGAGAATTTCTATGGCTTATAGTCATATTTTTTAACTTGACCTCATATCTTTATTGTGAAAGGGGTTAGGGAAAGTTGGATTTCCAAGTTAAGTTAGCATACCAGTCTTCTCAGCTGTGTTTTACAATCTTCGAAGAAGATTCTTTTAATTCTGCTTTCATTAAATGGTAAGCAAAAAGCAGCACAGCCTCCCCTCAAATAAATGTTAGCAAATCTTTGCCACCACAATAGAATGGTTGATTGCTTTTACCACTGGTCTAAAACCCTGTTGGTTCTTAAGTCAAACTGATTGAATACATGGAATCCATATAGCTAAAGCAATTGGACATCTGTGGAGGCATGGCGGCAGTATATAGACAGCCCTAATATGGTTATGGCTAGTAACCCTATTGGTAGACATGCCATTCTAATTTACGTCTATTTTTTAATTCAAGTTGTATATAGTTGTCTTCCTTTTACATGCTTATAGGGGAGTTTTGATCCCCTAGAAAAAAAATACTCAAAGAAGATGCTATCAGTGTTTCATAATCATTTTATGAAACACCTGTTACTTTAAGCAAACCAGCTGTTAAAATAATCTTAGTATAAAAACAGCTATTGTTGCGACATCTGTTCAACATAATATTGTGATGTATTTTACAATGTATAATTGTTTTAAAACTAAAGCTATATGTGAAAGCAGTAATTGAGCTATTGGCTATAATTCTAAAAAAAAGGAAATAATAAACACAGCTGAGAGGATGGAACATTATTTGACCAGCCATTGTGTTTTGGTGTCTGCAGGCCTATCAATAAGGAGCGACCAATCGTTCTCGCATATGCGAAAAGGTGCCCAATCTGACAAATGAGATAAGCCATTACTTCACTGAATGTGCAAATAAATTTTCTTATTAGTTATACAAGTGAAAAATAAAGAAGATATAAAGAAGATGAGAAAATGAGTAGTTCATAGTGACCTCGGTGTCTATTCTAAAGAACATGCGAGTCAATAGACAAGTACAATCAAGTCGTACAGTGTATAAGAATGCACCTCCACTAAGACCATCTCTGTAATATGGATGAAATTGAAATATATAATATTAAGAGATTATGTCAGTGAATAGAACACCTATTTTAGATATTCTTTTTTTGTGAACCAAAAACAAAAAACTTTACCATAACACACCCGTAAATAAATGAACACCTAAAAAGGCATTTAGTCAAAGCCAGTATATTTTTTCGCTAAAAACCTGTTTTAAGACAGCATGAATAAGGCTAACCCTATTAGCATAAGGGGTGGACTTTTGGTCGTCATGTAATTTAGTGCTGAAATTTTGTGACTTCCTAACTTTTATTGAGGCTTGTAATGAAAAAAATTTAAATTAATATTGTTTTCCTTACCTTGAAATCTATAAATCCATTTTCTAAACATGTACCAAGTTTGATGACATGAATATCAGTATTTCTTGACAAACGAATCTTTTTACCTTTATTGTTAAAATAAGAAATGTTTGTACAAATATGATGTCATTATTATCTACTCTAAAAAACTAAGGAACTAGATATTGATAAGGAGCTGAGGTGTCTGTCCCACAATGGGATTTTTTACTTATTTTGAGCCCCTTCTTTGTTTGACGAAGTTTGAACCCCACCTTGGTCAATATTTTTTGTTGTTGTTAGGATTTTATCGGTAAGTTGCGAATATTTTTTCGTTCCGAGACTTAACAATGTGTTCCTGAAACATAAAGCAAAAAAATGAGGAAAAGAGAAGAAAAGATTTATTGTCACTTTCAACTGGGCAGTAATTAAAAGTGTTTGTTTTCAAATCATATCAACAAATTTACAATGTTTTGGCACTAAAATGTAGCATGTCGATAATAGCTTGTTCTATAGCTTGGGCCGTAAGAGGGAACAAAGTTGGCTTTAAGAGTAGCATGCGCTAGTCAAAGGAATCTCATAGCCTAGCCCTGTGATCAAACCCAACTGAACTACAGTTGGTCCATATAAAAATATGGAAAAAAGTGTAACCTCAACAATTTTGATCTCGGGACCATCAACCTCTCAAGCAGGAACGTTATTATTCAGCTAATTATACACATGGTGATGAAACTATTAAATTAGATTGAATACCAGCGGGACTTGCAGTCCTAAAGTATCAGCATGACATTATGACAAGTTTTAAAGTTACGGAAGCATAGTAGCACGAGTTGTAAACATTAAACGCCATCCTTGCTTGCTCAAAATTGATTATGACTGTCAACGTCTGTGTTTTGCGAGCTAGTTTACGTATATCATGTGTCTTGTTTATCCTAATAAACGACATTAAAATTCATTTTTTCATATGAAATCAATTGTTTTCTATTCAGTGAACAAATATACCAAGAATTAAGGCTGTATTGTTAGTAAGTTATAAGAAATTCAAATTCATTGCAAAATTGGGAAAATGGGCAATTTTAGGCAAGTGTGACGTCATATCTGATCCCAGTTACTTCACCAAATTAATTTTTTTGCTGGAATCTGTTTGTATTAAGATTTTCTACAAGTATGCCAAGTTTTATCACCTAAGCATAAGTAGTTCTGGATTTATAGCCTGCTTGTACTTTATGCCCCCTGGTGCTATACAACCATTTGCACAAATAATGATTTGTTAATCTCTGTATTATAAACAAGAAGCAATGTCTATCATCAGCTATAAGAAAGATGATTTCTTTACAAATATAGTCTCTGTTTGTTTTTTACGAAGATGTTTTTTTAAGTGCATTTTAGTTCAGTTAAGGAACATAAATCTTCATTTAAATTTGTTGCCAAAACAATAAAAAATTCAGGATAAATTCCAGTTTAAGGTATCATAAACTTAGACTGTTAATATAGTTAACTAAAATGATAACATAAAGAAATAATAAACTAATTTAAATATCAACTAAGACCTTGCGAATAAACATCATTACAAAATAAAAGAGAATAGAAAGCATTTTTTAAAAATATTATAGTTTTCTAGCGTAGAATGTGTTGTTAAGGAGATATTCCTTGTTGAAATACAGACACTTGCTTCAAATGGTCCTTAAAATCAAATAATTTTAGAATGACAAACACCAATTTTTTAGAACATAAGTATTGGTTAGAAATTGTATCCCTGACCCGTGCCCTCTAACTACCCCGGACTAATTTCCTCATTTGCACAATAAAAAACAACCATGATAGACATACAGTATACAGTACATTTAAGATGTAGGGTTTGTAAATGTCATAAATGCATTGGTGTTCACAAGATAATGTTTATTTTAATCATGGCAACAACATTGTAAACTTTATAGGGGAAAATACACCTAAAAACTTTATTTGTTCTGGATAAAAAAAAAGATGGGAAAATAGATTTAAGGCCAAAATTTTATAGATTTACTCAACCTTGACTTGATAAAAATATAACAGTAAGGTTAGGAGAGGACCAATCTGAATATTAGACTTGATATTGGATCAGATGGACAAAGCAAACCAAAATTTTAAAAGCAGTTGTTTGTTATGCAAAGAATTAATAAAATACACACAAACTGGAATAAAAATTCCATATTTCATGTGCCATGAATGATATTTCAAAACATTTTTGTTAACAAACACTCATACAAATGTTTAGGAAACCATAGGCAAAGATGAAAATACTCGGCATCTCAGACTTGAATTATATTTATACATATAGAGACTGAGCTAGCTCGAAATCGTTTCATCAATTTAAGTCATTATTCCCTTTTAATAAATGAGATTTGCCGGTTATGGGCTTGTTAACTATACCAAACAGAAGAAAGGAAGTCATAAACCAAGATGTTTATTTAAGAAAGGCAAGGAATGGTGGTACCTTTAGTAAATTTTTTGTGGAACTTCTTTTTGCAGATGAATGTCCCCAACATGCTTAATTTTTCAGACTGTGGACGACTTCATTAACCCAATATTTGTGGAATAATTTTTCAATAAATAACAAAACTCAACAGCTTAGAAATAAAAAAGTTTTGTGATAAAGATTGTTGCAGAAAAAAACATTTTGCAAAAAAAAATTTTTGCGGAGGACTTTTCTTGAGCAAATATTTGCAGGAAACTGTTGCACAAGTTTAACTATTACTGTAATTTTTATTGCTAACTTCACTATAAACACATGCTGATTGGTTAATAAAAATATTAAGTATTAAATATATATTATGTTAAATTAACTTAACGTGGAGAAAAGAGTCCTAAAAATAAAAAGGTGTGTTAAACAATTAATCTTTTCTTTATTTTCTCTCTCTTTTTTTATAGTTTGTTGTGCTTTTGATTTCGTATTGCAAAGTTTTCATTTTTAAACTTAACCCAATTTTTTTATCAATAGTAAAGCTGTTCCTCTGAATAGATTGTGCTGTTTTGAATTCCTATCATTTATACATGATTTCCATCAGTGTTTTAAAAAACTTTTCAATACCCGCCTTAATTATTAAACAGATAATATTGCGCCTAGCATAACAAGGACATAAAAACAGTTGAAATTTTTATTACTTGCAGTCGAGAGAGTTGGAAGAGAAGAAAAAGAAAAGTGCGTGTTATTTTTATTTTATTTACTTTATGTTTACTTTTTAGATTTGTATTTATTTCCAGCATTTTAATTGTAATCTTTTTTGTGCTGATGACTATCAAAAGAAGAATTGTGGTCAGAATCCTAACAAGATATTTATATATTTTTCACAATGCTGTAATAAATACTTTGCAAAGACCTTAAAAATCTGTGTTTCCTAACTCCCAAAATTAAAGAACTTAGAAAAGTATTCAAAATATTTTTACTTTTTCACTTTAAAATAAAAAAAAATAAAATGAAAAAAGAGAACAGAGAAAAGAAAAAACAAAAATGGATAAAGCAAAAAAATAAAAATATTTTGGGTTAGTTTTTTTAATAAAATGGACAAAAAAGATAAAATAAACAAAAAGTTATCAAAAGAGAAGAAGAAAGGAACAAGTGTTGATTAACTTTTTTCTGTTGTATTCTAACTACGAGATTTTCATTTATTTCCAAAATTACTATATGTGCAGGTGTTTTTTGCATGTATATAATAAATATGGTGTTGTTCTGCATATCCATTTTACGATTGTATGTTATCAGAAGTTTAAACACCATAAAAGACTGTCTCAAAAAAGTCATTCTGTTCATGTTGTTGTTAATGATGTTAATGAGGAAACTTAACATTAACAAACTCTTGCAGGGTAATTTGCATGTCCTCTTTTTCGCTAAATTGAACTTTATTTATTGAATTTTAAATCTTTAAATTAAAGATTGTTCGTTCTGTATTTTAATGCTTCTAATAATTGTTTTGTAAGTTCTATGAAAATCTGGTAGATAAGCTGCAGTTTTTCAAATTTAAAAGGTAAAAAAAGTGAATATACATTTTACATTATATAAATAGACTGTGTGTTTTTAAATCAAGAAATCAATTTATTGTAAATTTTAACCAACATGAAAATACTCTGTGTGTGAGTACGTTCAACTCTTCCAACCTTGGTGAATCATTTATGTAGAAAATTGTAAATAAATTATGCATATCTCATTATTTTGAGTTGTTACACTCATTTCCATTTTAATTTACTATTCGTGTTTTGTTGAATATGAGCTGGCGACATTCACTTATCATCTAACACGTACATTATTGAATAAAGAATAGTCATACGATTTTCTAGGCAACTGACGTATGTATGTCAATATATATTTAATGCAATGGTGTGCATATGTGTTATTTATGGACACGTTTAAATTGTTTCAGATATATTGACTGACAAAATACCTGCTGGTGGCATTCACATCAGTAGAAAGTTGAAGTTTTAAATCAAACGATGTTATCATGTTGACATCCTGATAACCAGAAATAAGAATAACAAATGTCAGTTTCTTTTCACATAGTTCAAAAATGCTATGTGTAACAATTCACCTGTTTATGCTTTATCAGTCAGAAACTAAAATAATTTGTTTAATCCAACCTTGATGAGTGGAAAAGGAGAGCTTCTCTACATTGTGCATTAATGGGAAATACGTTCTTTGTTGAAGGGTTCCTTTTAATATTTTTAAAGTGTGTGAAAAATATACTGGAGCAATGTCTTCCAAACTAATGTGATTAGTGATGAATATAGATTACTGGTATATTATAAGTATTTTTTAGTTAGAGCTGGTGGAAAACCCATGGATATCCACAAAAAAAATTTAAACTTCTCTTTTTTTATATAGCAATCAATTTGTTCACTTTTTTTTGTCAGGCAGGAATCAAATATGTAACAAATAAATATTAAAAATTTATCACATGCAAAATTTACATAGTAAAATGAATTGCTATGTAGCAAATGAGACAGTAACATCCACTTTGCACATTACATACACGTAGACTGAGCAAATTGTTATAATAGATAAGAATTTCGCAAGAGATAACCAAGCATTAGTGTTTTATACGATGATAATCATGTTGAAATAAAATCAACTTTATGCTAAAGAAGAAAATAATTGTCAAGTATGTACAAAATATTACTCTATTCTGTTTTTTGGTTAATAAAAAGAATTTTGTTGGTGTGTAAACACCTTTTTCTTTTTTCTTTAAAATACTATTCCACCTTATATCACAGTTAATAAGTTGCAATTAAAACTTAAACAACAACCACATGTTGTAAATATTTTATTACTTGTTGTATTTTAAACTTTTCTCCTATCATATATAAAAAAGAAGTTACAGAAGAGTGTTCTTTTTTCTGTGATATATTTTATTTAAAGTTCCTTAATTTTTGCTGCAATAATAAATGTTTTTGAGGAAGGAAGATTTGACATTTTATATCTTTATTTAACTTTTATTATGTTTTGGGGCTGTAATATTTAAGTGTCTTGTTAATGCTCTTAAGAACCTGTCAAGTTTTTTGCAAATTATCATTTAAAGTTTGAATTGAGAAATTGACATCTCCATTGTAGTGGTCATTTAATAACAAGTGGGTTTATAATGTACTTCCCAAAACAATCTTTAAATCACATAAAAATTTGTTCCAAATTACCCAGGAGATGTTTTTTAAACCATGTATGATTTTGTTCTAAATATGACGTTCCTTTTAATTATAAAGCAATGTTTTCATTATTCAATCAGTATGAAGCAGTTGTTCATAGTTTGTATATATTTTAGTTCCTGTCCAAACATATTTTTTTATTTCTGTTGTATAAAGTATATACTTTATATTTCCATACCTGTCATCTATTTTTACATGTCTGTGATAATGTTATTATTTGTTTCTGTTTGTTTGCTCAGATGGTTGTGTTGACGTGATAAAATTGAGTTTCTTTGTAAACTGCTTAAAAATCATGCGTGTTTACACATGTATCATTGATAAAGTCTTTTAGCTTAGTAATAGCACCATTAGGAATATTAATGTTATTGAAATTTATATTGAGTCTTTTATAATTTTCATCTGGTGAGTTGCGTTTTATTTTTTTGTTATTGCTTTTATTCTTACTTAGATATCATGTTATTTTCTTTTACTTTTAAAGAAGTATTTAAGTAAAGTATTTCAAGGTCTACAGAATAAAATGAATACAACATACTACATACATAAACCAAAGCATTCTTGGTAGGTGTCTCTTGTCTAGAAAATTAAAAAACTTTTGTTAAAACGAGATTCATTGCAGAAGATATATTTTTCTCGTTTAAAGGTATATGGAAGGAAATTGAAACTTTTGAGTATAACAAGATCTATGAAAAGACATGCTTCAAACGTACAATGCCAAGAAAGGGAATTTGAATAATGATTGATGCAGGTTAAGCAATGTCAATAATTAGTTGACATCACAGAAACTACTCTTCCTGTTATATGGTTGAAGCATGTGTTGGTAGACCTTAAGGTGTAAAAAAAACAGAATAGAAAATCTCAAAACTAGTTTAAAAGTAACAACTAATTTCAATAATTTGAAACATCTGCATGAAAATACAGAAAAAGAAGAAAGTTATATATTAGCTGTTCTGTACTTTCACAGCTTTCAAATATATTTTCTTTTTTGAAAAAACTAATAATCACAAAATGTTGAAACCATATTGCAAGAGAAGTTATACAAAGCAAAAGTGTTAGATACTTTCAGATCTGCTGATAGCGGGCATGTAAAAATATTAGTGGCTACGTAGGAACACTTTAATGATAGCAAGTGAATATTTTATAAGCAAGTTATCAGAGTTTTTTTATCTTCATCTTTTATAATTTAAATATTGCTGTATAAAGCAAAAAGGCTTTCAGAAGATTATGTTTATTTAATAAGTTTGTTAACGATTTGTATGTGTATAAATTATGTAGATCTCTTTTCAATCAATTGAATAAGACATGTATTTTGGTTTGAATAAGAATCTTGTTTGTAAAAAGTTGTCATAGGGGGTATAAATGTTATTATAAAATAGAGTGCAAAACAAATATTCACCACAAGTACACTAACCTGTCATTCGCTAGGGCCTGTTTACATTGTAACGAAAATGTGGTTTGTATTGTTTATTCTTTGTAATAGGTTACAGCACAGGTTTTGCATACTGTAGATGTAATGAGAATGTGATTTATGGAGTTACTGAGAGGTGGAGCTACTGAGAGGTGGAGCTACTGAGAGGTGGAGCTAAACAAGTTATTTTGTATAGGTATTTTAGGGCTCAACAATAGCTCAATGCTGAATAGATTAAATGTGAGTTTGTGCAGGTTTTGGAGGTTTTGTTTACAGTGAAATCAAATTATGTTGGAAGGTTAAGCGTCTAAATCGTTTTCGTTTCGTAATGGTTTACAGTGCCTGTGGGATGACCAGTATCTATACCTGTCACGTGAATGAGAGGTTTTGTTTTATAATAACAACAAAAGAAAAAACTGTAAAATCATGTAAAACCTTGTAAAATGAAAGTCGAAAGTCAAAAATATCTACCTTAGGATTAGTCAAATATTTCAAGAATACGTTTTTGATAAAAAAAACTTTTATTTTATTTCACTGTTTATTTGTGATTTCCGTGCAATTTACGTTACTGATCTAATAAAGTGTTTGCTGTCCTAATTGTGATTTATACCACAGGATGTTAAGACAAACTTTCGCTGATCTAGTCATACTTCTTTTCTAACGACTTTTAAGTGACATGATGACAGTAAAGGTTATTGCATGATTGGTTAGCCATGTTATTAATTATAATTAGCGTATGATGTTTCACAAATTAGGTCAAGGAATTACATGCTTACGGATATAATGTGGTTTTGTATGGAAAGTTTTAAATTAATATGACTATCGTTCTGTAACCTGCTGTGTGTGTTGTGGCAGCATTAGTGTTTTTCTTTAATTCGTGTCATATAATAAAGTTGATACTGAATTGTACAATAAAAAAACGCTAAGGTATAGTAGTTTAAAATTAAGAATATTTATTTATTCTTTATAATGTACGCTTTATTCTTTATCTTAGTTATAATGTTGTTGTTAGGAATAAGAACAGTTTATAACTTACTGCATACATAATAGAGCAGTAACAATATTGAAAATCTATATTGAGTATTTTGTTTTTGAATAAACTTGAGTATAAACTTCTGAATATATTTGCTACCTGATATTTTTCCTTTTTATTTTTTTATTTATATTTCATAACTTTTAAAATGAGATACTAGAAAAATGTTTTTGTTTGTAAAGTAATCTCAATAACCTCAGGATGGATCCTGTCTTTAAGGTTTTTGTAAACATTTTATTTTTTTGAACGTATGATGTTTAATTCTTGAAAGGTATGATGCATGAATTGTACTTTGTTATATTGGCCTTTGTTTCTTGCGAAATATTAATTTGTTTGGTTTCAGCAGCTTTCTTGTGTGTTATGTTTTAGAGATATTTCCCAACCCAAAAATAAAAAAAGTGAAACATTGAAATAATTTTTTGTGTTATGATCGATTGTTTTCATCGAAACAGTAAAAAATAAAAACCCATACCTACAAAAAGACAAAATGGAAAAAATAGAACTCAATTTTTTCTTTTTTCTCCTTCTTTAAATATGTTAACATTTGATATTCATTTGCTTAAAAAGTATTTTTAACAAAAATATTATTGATAAATTACTTGAATGCAGCTGCTGGTTTAAGAATAGTTTGAAAGCTAATAAAAAAAACACAAAGATTCTATTTGTTAAAAGTTTGCAAATACAAAATCTTTCAGTTAATTATTTATATCATCTGGTTTCTATTCAGAATTTTCTTTTTTTTAAATCATGCAATTTACTTTTTTGTCACTAGCCTGTAAAAATGTACATTTTACTACCAAAACAATAATAATGTGAAAACCAGGTTGGTGCTTTTTTAACAGATGTTGACGTAATTAAGCATTGATAAAATAGAACTATTTTCTTGTTGTTTCTATCTCATTTTCATTGTTTCCAAGGTTTTTATTTGATTCACAAGAGAGATTTTGATCAAGCATGGTTCTTTTTTCACTGCATGTCCTTTAGTTGTATAAAGTTATCTTAGATTTTACCATGTTTTTTTTATATTTTACTATCGTTTTTTAGTTATAAATGTTTGAGTTTTATTTGCAGTATCGTAATCATTTTCTTGTATTTGTGTTTTTCATGTGTCATGCTGTTATGGTGTAGCGTTACTCATCAGCTGCTTCAAAAGTTTAAATGTTAATTTTAGCAATAAAATGTGTAGGTTGTTGTAGTTTTGTGTAACTTTTTATGATATTTCTTGTTCGTGTACCATTTTTTACCTTTATAGTTCCTGTTAAAACTGTTATGAACTGTAAGTAGAGTCCTGATTCAAGTATCTTTATCAACCTGACAATTGCTTAGCTGGACCTCCTGTTCTGCATTACTGCCTACAAGTTTGATTTTTTTTCAGCATTAATCTGTGTTTGTTCTTTTTTACATTTTAATTTTTAAAATATCCAGATGCTAAACTATTTTTAAGTGAAGTAAATCCTAATTTAATCTCATTCATATTATCCTATCAGCTCTTTATAGGAGAATCTAAAGTATCTTCTATAGTTTGTTTTAAATGACATATCATTTTATTTAATTGCATCATGAGTGATGTTCTTATTAAACTTATTCCATTGCCATTTGTTCTGACCATTAATCTAATTAATGACATTGTCAGGTATAATTAGAACATAATGCTCTCTATGAAAGAGATAAACCAAGATGAATTCCCTCTCTCTGCTACTGAAGTTTTAGAAGGTAACGTTAATGTTTGAGGACCACATTAAATTTTTTCTTTGTGAGGGTTGAAAAACATGAGTTTTTGGTTTGTATTTTCTGTGATATGCAGTGATTTTTCGGTATTTTTTCAGACTTATTTTTGGTGACACAGACACTGATATGAAAACAATTGAATTAGGTTACTTATACTTATACTAGCAATCTTTGATATTTGATAATAAGTAAATTATACTAAAAACTGCATCAAACGAATCTTCACTGCAATACAACTATTATGCAAACAAGCTTACTGTATATAGACATTTGATATATTTGTCAGATTAAAACTTTCAGGCATTGGTCATTTTTAAGTAGCTTTATTATTATTATTATTCTTCTATCATATGTGATATTAATATTTTTAATCAAAACATTGTTTGCGTAGATCCTGTTGTTGTATGTAGACCTTTAAAGAGCTTAGGAGCTTTTGTTTTTGTTAGTTTCATTAAGTTGTGTGTTTAGTTTGTTTTGATTTCATTTTTGTTAAGATGGTTGTATTGATCTTTTGACATCATGGTTTTCAATCTATTTACCTCTTATTAGGTTTTGTACGAGAGTGTCAATATACCCTTTCAAGCAGCTAACACAACGACAACGTTGTCTGACACAAAACTCTTTTATAAAAGTTGAAAGGTTAATTAGCTCTTTTAAGTTCTGCTGTGTGCTCATACTGGTAATTTTTTAACTGTTGACTGAATGTTAGTAATTTTGAAAGCATTTAAATTTGTTGTTGTGATGTTATTGATGTGATTGTTTTTTTGATAAAGTAAAGTTGAATTGATTCGTAATACAAAAATAGAATAAATCAGTTACACGCTTTTCGTTTTGTACGAAACATACATTTTAAGTTCAGCCTAGATATGTTTTAGTTTAAAGGAGATTTGCTAAAAGTTTATAGAGCTTGACGTCTGTTTTATACCTCTAAAATGCTTTTCAGCAAAAGAACTTTGTGTTTATAAAAACGTTGTGTTTCTTATTAAACAGATGCTGTGTTGCAATTACAAAAAAGGAAGTCTGCCAGTTGCCTATTTATTTATTTTTCCTATGTTCTAAGTTTCTCCCATTTATACTTAAATTTCATATTTATATGATAAATATGTTTGGATGTTGTGATTATTTTTTTACTTTTATATAAAACTTGTTCTGAAGAGCATTTTAAGGGAATGGTATAACTTTTTTTTATTAGCCAATTATACTAAAGAAACAATGAATTTCAAATGGTAAAAATATTGATTTATATTTTGAACTGGAAAGTTGACTTTATCCAACTAAAAAAACTTTTTTCTCTGATTGGGTCTTTCACACCTTTACCTTCATCGTCTTGAGTATAGTTTTTCAGAATCTTTTACTTTATTTTATTTCCTTTACGAAGGAAATGAACTTCACTTTATAAAAAAAATTTAGTTTGATTTCTCAGTCATGTCTTTATAAATAATAAAAGATAGAGGAAAACAACCTGAATGTGTTTTATCGCAATTGTGTGAAAGTATCAGTGTGTGTTTTTATGTATGCATTTCAAATTTTAAAACTACAGAAGCTTTGCATGGGAGAGTGCTATTGTGCTGAAACCAACTTGTTTATCTAAAAGCATTTTTATCACCAAAAAAATGGACTATTTTCTAGATATTACAGTCGAAAGATGAAAGTTAGAGTTAAAAAATAATATTTTTGAAAATAATAAAATAAAGAAAAAATTGATGGATAACTAACTAATAGATAATAGTTAAAAAATAGTTAAAAAATAGTTAAAAAATTGTTTTTACAAAAATCTTTCTAAAGAACATCGAATAGAGTTGGGAAGGAAGTTGTTTTGTAAGAGAAATCATTTTTTGGGAAAAATGACCTGTATTTTTTTACAAGTTGAAAATTTTAAAATTATTTTTATACCATTTAATAGAATTGCTTTTAGTGACTTATGAATAAACTTTTATTTACTACCGCTGTAAAAACGACCATTTAAAAAAATCATACTCAAAAGGTATAAGGTATCCTTAAATCTAATATCTCTAGCCAATATATTTTAAGAAATTTGACTTAATTATTTCTATAAAATAAATTGACTTCTATTATTAAAACAATTTTAAACTTTTCTTTCCTTTTTGAATAGTTTTCAAGGGTGTTAATCCTTCATCATCACAAATATTTAATTGATGTATTATCAAGAGTATTAATATTGCCGCCTCTTCATTTGATGAGTTGACATGTAATTTTACAACAGTGTTTACTATGTAATGAGTCAGGTGTTTTTTGATACACAAAACTTCTGTGTTTTCATGTTAACAGTCACAAATAAACTAAATGTTATTTTTGTGATGGTGAAGGATGTCCAGTTGTATGTAAAGTTTACCATGGAATACATCTTTTAATGAAATTACATTCAGTTGTTTAATGTGGAACAGCATACCATACGTAGATGAAGTAAAGAATTTATCACATTCAGTTGTACAGACATTTTCAATCATTTGTGGTTTGGTTACTAATTGAATCAAGGAAAATTCACACGTTTTTTTCATGAGGAATACCATTTTCTGTCAGTTAAATTATTTACATGAAAAACTGTAGGTTTAAAATTACCATTCTCATGCAGGGACCTAAATAATTTTAGCTTTTTTCTGTTCATTTTTTCATACATTTTGAATCTGTTTATTATTTTACAAGTTAGCGGTTGATAGTATATCTTTAATACCTAATACATCTTTATATATACCTAAAAACGATCGTTTTTACCAGCATAAAGAACTATAGCTAAAACATTAGCCTAGTCTAAAATTTGACTGTGGTCATTCAGGGACCTAAATAATTTTGTTCATCACCATTTGAATTAATATCAAAACTTCCACAAGATCATTAAATTAAAATTAATTGTATATAATAGCTTTTTAATTATGTTTTTCTACTTAACTATTTTTATTTTTATTCTCCCAAAAAAGCTTGTTAGCACATCTACTAAGAGTGGACATGTTTAATTGAAAGTACAGAATAATAGCCTATTGAAAAAAGATAATTAGCTGGTATTGTTTTATTTTATTTTAATGACAAGTTAAATACCACTGCTTAATTTAGGCTCACCATTAACATTATTGAGGTCTACCATATAAAAACTGACTGTTTTGTAATTTTTAATGATGTGATGTTGAAGTGGTGTAGGTTAATATTTTGGTTAGTTAGGATAATATTTCAAGTTTAGTTTAATACTCAAATAACAAATATATATGTATCTTGTAAGATTTTAAAAGAATTAAGAAATCATCCTCAGTGACTCACCATTATATAATTTTTTTATGTTACTAGTGATCTTTTCAAAAGCGGCTGTGTACCTAGCTTGATTTTCAACATGAAATCCCTTTGATGTGCTCACAGAATAAAATGGATTATATTGGATTATTAGAACCAGAATCTTTAATTTTCTGTTGTGTGTGTGATGTACTGCCTTAGAAATCGGCTTTTAAAGAGTCCTATATTTTTTCCATATAAACACAAGCAGGTATATTCCATACAAATTCTGCCCAAAAAATTATATTTCACATATATACTTGTCACGTTTCGTGATACTTTTCACGTTGCAGTACTGTGATATCAATTTCTTTTTAGATAGTACAAGACATAGACACTACGAACAAAAGTGAAAGTTCGAAGGAAACTAGAGAGAAACAGCGGGAGCCTGATATGAAGGCTACAGCCACTGTTCCACCATTTTTAAATTTCAGTGTGCGAAATCACCATCAAGAACAAGCAAACATAGTAACCACATCCGCTGAAGGTGGTTTTGCTGCAGCATTGAGAAAACTTGCACAACAAGCCCCAGGCTTCCCTGCACCAGTATCGCATCGCGAGATGAGACAAAAATCACCGCCAACAAAAAATGGTGAGTGTTGTCTTTTCTTTGGAAAATAAAAAGTAGGTAATGATAATTATTGTTAAGCATGAGTGTGATATGATTTTATTTTTTGCAGCTGAAATGATGTCTCCAGTTCTTCTTCCACATCATTCAATGCACCCTGGATCATACATTAGTGGAGCACCTATTATGGCGCCCATGCCTCATAGCTTTCCAAACTCTGAGAAAACAGAATTATTGATGAAACCACCTTATGGTATTTATTTTATTTTATATATAATTATTTTTTGTATCTGTTTCATCGTTTCCCTTTTTTCAATACAAAGAAGTCTATGAAGCATATTGTGTTTATATGTTATTGTATTCTTTGCATAGGTCATTCCCATGAATCACATAAAGAATTATCAGTCGACCACTCTGTCCTGGAATTTTCATTTCC
>JASGCC010001110.1:0-42911 GCA_030067915.1 Hydractinia echinata | reverse complement strand
TCCAGCAGTGTGTTTTGGATTATTATCCATATTCTCAAATTGATTAAGCGCAGTTAAATTTGTCAACAAGTTTGTTGGAAGTTTTTTGGCATGGCACCAAAACAATATCCTTTATCAAGCTGTCTCCCGTAAAGATTTTTTGACCTACAAGTTTTAAATCTATTACTCGTTTTTTATTCATTGAAATGGAACTAACAAGTAAACAGTTCTTTTCTTCTTCTTCATCATCCGTTGATAGATCTATTTCCATTTTTTTTCTTAAAATAGTCACTAAGTAACCATCGACAACAAGTAAATCAGACACAAACATTTCTTTCGTGTAAAACTTGCGATCAATATCAAATTTATGAAATGCACAATCCTCATAAACTTGTTTTTATATCATCAATTTTTTAACGACTTCTTCCTGATCGAAACCAGTTTTAATCTCGTTTGGACCAATATTTTGAGTACCACCATTACAGCAGATGGACTTTCTGAGCAGCAAGCAGGTACTCATCAATAACAGACAGTTGAGTTGGATCAGAATCCTCGAACAAGCAGTAGTCTTCATCAGACACTACAGAGAAGTCATCCTCGTAAACAGAGCCATCATAGGGAGAAATGGGTTGCTGGATAGTGGATTAATAATTTCTGAATTTACGTCTGATTGACTCCCCTTAACTTTAACCTTGCCAGCTAGCTTGTAAACTAGTAGTGATAGTTTGTGTTTATGACGTTCTTTGTTTTTCCTTACTTTTCTTGATTCAATTTTTACACCAGCAACAATAAACTTGTCCTCGCTGTCCTCTTCCTTCAAAATTGTAACACATGTAATACTGCAGGAGCGTTCTACGGACTTCAACTTAGTTTTACCCCCTCCAGTGGCTTTCGATTTTTCTTCGGTAGGCGATGAAATACTTTCTGAGTTTTCTTTATTAGTTTCTTTTTGGGGGCTAATATTAAGAGAATCATCGATTTCAAGTACAGAGTCTTCAATCCCAAATACATTTGAATCACCAGCTAGATTTTCTGACTTGTAATTCAAGGGCTCAGCAATGACACAGTAACTTTCACCTTCAAAGATTACATCTGTAATAGTGTCCTGAGCTATGTTAATAATTTTATCCAGTCTTTCTTTCTTTTTGTTCTCCATGTTTTCTTTAGTGTCAGTTTTACTCAATGGAATATTTCATTCTTCACAACGTCGCTTGCAGCCTCAGAAGCAATTGTTTTAAAGAATTTGGCAATTTTGATTCAGATTTTTTCGTTTTACTAGAGCTTGTGGTCCTTGACTTCTTTCTAGAGTCTTTAATAGCTGATACAGATATCTGGTACTCAGAATGAACCTAAATATAAGACCGATAGGAAATAGCTATTTCAAAATATAATACTACATATAAATCACTGCCTTGAAATTTTAACACCAGTTTTCATTACAGAAACACCTACCTTGAGAGATGGAAAGGTTTCCCAGATCACAATATATCCTTCTTCAGTACCAGCTGCTATTAGATTATCACAGCTTACTGAGCTGACACATGTAACCTAAACAGAAGTTCTAGTAGCTAATTTTAATTTGTATTAATTATATTGTAAAACATATGTTTACAATTTTGTTTTAATGACGTCTGATTGGATTTTAATTCACAAATAAAATACCTTATCATTGGGTCTTGTTAATTGTTGCGCACCAGCCGTTGCAGAATACACTAAGAATGAATTCAAATTTACAAAATGTCACTCATAACACTAATAATACCAAAAATGAACAATTACAAAAAAAGTTGGAATAAATCATGTAAAGGGCTTTTAGGCATTAAGGAAGTAAGAATGATTTTTTTATTAGAAACAGACATTCTAATGTTCCTTGAGTTAAACTTTCTTTCATATTCCATTCAAGGAATCAGTTAAGCAATTTCTGTTTGAAGGCAAATAATTATTCTTAGCACAGTGTTTTAATATTTTTGACTACATATACACGAATAAGCTAAAATTCAATTTTTTATTTTCCATGCTAAAATTTATTATTAATATGACTTCATTTCTTAGGTAGATGACATGTGTGTAAAAATATAAAGTTTTGAAGTTAAAGTCAAAAGAGTAAGCAGATATATTTACACATATTGTTTTTATTCTAATGCTTAAAGATAGAAAAAACATACCTTGGAGGGAACGTTTTCAGTGTACTCTCCCTTGACAAAAGGACAGTTCGCCGAATGACGTTTATGTTCTGACCTGTTAAAGATTAATTAGTCAATCAAAAGTTTGGGAATAAAAATTCAATTTCTATATAACTCTAAGATATAAAACCACATCCCTACAGTATATAAAACTGCAGTGAAAGGTTTTCTACTCAGATTCAGAATGTTCAGGCTTCATGCACAAGGTTCTTTAATTTTCTACAAAACTGGCTAAAAAGTGATCTCAATATCCTGTTTTAGAAGTGAACAAAAAACAAAACATTTTAAGGACAGCCTGTGTCAAAATAATTATAAAAGTAAAAAAAAGATTTAAAGCTTTACCATGGCTGGTCAGATGATTCCCAAGAAACCAAACAAACACAGCATGTAAAACACATTGCTCTGTCTTCTGCTGATTTTGATGATGAATGCTACAAAGTTAATTGACATTTTAAAAACCTTCTTACGTCGAAAAACATAATATAAGCCAGAATTGGCATTAGAAGTCTATGGAGATATGTGAGGAAACATCCTTAATTTTTATTGTGAAGAAAAATGTGTAAGGTTGGAAAAAAATTTTCAGGGAATCTCAGATAACAGCAAAGAGATATAACACCACAGTCAACATTAAAAAAAATTCACAGTACAAAAAGATGTTCTAATTTTATAAGTCACTCAAATTGTTGCACTTTCTTGATAAGTACATGCTTGAATAAGGGCAAACACTTATTAGTGGTACATTATATAGATTTAAGCAATCAATTACTGGAAAAGATTGAGCAGTTATCAACTCTCGACACATATACACACTCAGAGACCATTACACTCTCAATGTTCTTCCTAATCAATACAAGAAGCTTAAAATAAAAGTTTTCATCAATTTAAAGTTTCATTAATATGGCTTTTATTTAATTTTACCCGAATATTAATTCAAGTGTATATTATACACTATTGCATCATTATTGCATCATTATTGTTTAACCAAATTTACAACTTAGTAATTGCACAAGTTTGATAGTTTCAAACATAAGCTTACAGTGTACCAAATCAAAGAAATATAAAAAAACAGCATTATTATTAAACTTACAGGATGGTAAAATCCAGCTTCAGCCATAGGTCCTGGTAATGCCCATCTAAAATTAAAAGGTTCAAATAATAACACGCCAACAAATTTCATTAAAATCCTTTGGTTTGTAAAATACTGCTCCAGTGTGTTTTATACTTTGTTGTCTGTTTAAAGTCTGTTAGTTTTCAGGTTTTGTGTTTTTTTGATGGCGCATATGCGTTTTATACGCAGTTTCAATAGAAAACATTTATTGATCATTCATAAGACAAGAAAAAAAGGAAATACAGATCACCCGTTTCTTTCCCCTTCTGGAATAAGGCAAGCAAACAAAAACGATACAAAAAAATTACCTTGGGCACAACAATCTAATTGCATTTGTAACCAGGAACTTACTTGTAGTTCATGTGAGGCCAAGAACTGAACGTCTGTAATCGATCCACTTCATTAAACATCAAACGTTTCTCGCTTGACATACTCTCAAACATCGTTTTCTGCATTGAAGTTAATCTTTGAAGAATATCACCAATGACAGGGAGAGCAGGTCCCCGTTTTTCATGTTTACACATTAACAAGGCAGTATCAAAAACAGTTGTCAAAAGATGATGGTCCATTGTTAAACAAACAGTAAGCCACTAAAAATACATTTAATTTGTACTTTTAGATTCAAAACTTTGCATCTGCTAGTCTTGTTCACAAAAACATTCATCAACACGCATATTCACAACCTTGTTAACTAGAATTACTATTGCTGCTGAGAATAACATTTTCATTGGGAAATCTTAACATCAAAGAGAGAGTGACATGGCTTAATCTGTGCAAGTTATTCATAATAATAAATGTGTGGACACTTCAGTTTTGGAAATTGGGTTCTAAATAAAATTAATGTGAACAAGCAATATTTCTGCAAACAAACTTATAATAAAATTAATCGTCAGCAATGTAGTGCAAATTTTACATACCTTAATACCACGTCCGGAGACATCCTTCATTTTAAGGACCGACTTCTCATAGGCACTCTTCAGAGTCATTGTGACCTGTTGAAATTGATTTTTCTGTGCCGTACTACTGAAGCCAGAGGTAAAAGACTCAGTAGTTTTTAAACAGCGTTCTAGTCCATTAAGCAACAAGCCAGCCTATAATGGTTTGGAAAACTATCATTATCGTTATGGTTTACACCATACTAACCTTATTTAGTGTATCTTGACTTACAGTTTTTTGTTGTCAATACTTCCACCCACTTTCACTCATCCCCACCAAGCCAAAATATTTACCCACCCATTATAACCCAGGCAAAATAATAACCCACCCACCTTCACCCAGTCAAAATATTCACCCACCCACTGCCTATTTTTGCAGTAATCAACTAGCATTGAGTATGGAACACCTCTTAAATAATAAAGAACAATGTATATTTCTGTTTTACATAATGTGCTTACAAACCGAAAAAAGTAAGTTTTTTTAACTCACAGGTATAAATAATAAAATAAAATAGTAAGGCAAAAACTTAAATAAAGAAAACTTTCAGCAACAACTTATGAAAAACAAAAACAGCCACAAGCTTGTAAAAATGAACATGGAATTTATAAAATGTAAAATTTACTGATAAAACTAATTATGGACCTATTACCAAACCTAGTACCAAATGTATCAAAGGTTTTTGAAAGGGTTCTTTTGACCCAAAAATTATCTCCTCTCTTCGAAAGGGCTTTAACACTCTATATGCCCTGATTCACATGATCAAAAATAGCAGGAGTTTCTTGATGTTGGAGTACCTGTAGGAGCAGTTCCAGTTGACCTTCCAGAGGCCTTTGAAGTCACGATCCATTTCCCCTTAAAATTTTATGCTTATGGCTTTAGCATTGTGTTTGTTGTGTTTGTTGTTTTGTGTGTTTGTTGTTTGTGTGTTTATTGTTTTGGAATGAGCTAAAGGGGTTGAGACCATTCAGGCACTTGTGTTCTTATAAACTGTTCTTATATAATAAAAAAAAACATGTATTCAAAATGGCACAACATCCAAAGAGTACATCGAATTGTTTATTGCCGAGCATTTCATTTGTTCGTAATTATAGGCTAAATACCCCTTATTTATAAAAACTATTATTAGTTTTAAAATGAATTTACTGTGTCCGGAAATTTGGGAATGTACAAGCTTTCTGTTAAGAAAGGTTTTTTCTGTCCATGAGTTTCGAACATCAAATCACGTTAAGAAAAAAATAAAAATATTAACCAATCACGTAAAGTGATTTTAATTTTTCAAAAAATCGAACACAAAAGAATAAATAGAATTGTATCACACTCTTGTCCTAAGTTGTGAATAAATTCTTTGTTAATGATATCATCTCAAGTTTTAACAAAATTTATTTAGAAGTTACAAATTCAGGCTTCGTGATAAATCACGTACGCCAGTTGACGACGTTATGCGATTGCACTTTCTCCAGGTACGTGGTTTCAAAAACAGCGATTTATTTGTTTATCAACATTGTCCCCGGGGCCTTTTTACCGTATTTTCCAGTATATAACCCGCAGGTTATATGTTGATTCTTATGAACAGTGCACTGTTGGTGTGGGTTAATAATGTGGTGTGGGTTATATGATAAGTTTTATTTTTCTGTCATTTATTGTGAAAATTTAAAGTTTATACATTTAACTAGTGCAAGCAAGTCAAGGTTTTTTTTTTTAACAGAATCTTTTGTGCGTTGCTTTTCATTTATTTGTAGTACTAGCAACCTTATAAAATTGCGCAGCATGAAACAAAGCAGACATTGCACAATTCGGACAGTATATGTGGTGGTCTGGCAAGAAAGTAGGGTACACAAAAGATTAATATAACTACATGCGCGATATAGTAACCTTACTTGACCTATGTGATTTAATTTTTTTCATACAGTGAAACTGCTTTCTAGTTCTATTGCTTGCCAGTGCTCCTATTACTAGTGCAAGCAAGTCAAGGTTTTCTTTTTTTTTAACAGAATCTTTTGTGCGTTGCTTTTCATTTATTTGTAGTACTAACAACCTTATAAAATTGCGCAGCATGAAACAAAGCAGACATTGCACAATTCGGACAGTATATGTGGTGGTCTGGCAAGAAAGTAGGGTACACAAAAGATTAATATAACTGCATGCGCGATATAGTAACCTTACTTGACCTATGTGATTTAATTTTTTTCATACAGTGAAACTGCTTTCTAGTTCTATTGCTTGCCAGTGCTCCTATTACAAGCCCTCCCTAAAACACAATTCTGGAGATCATTTTTTCTTTTGTGTTGAATGGAATTCTAATCTGTTTATATCTTTGCAATCACATTGAGCACATTGAAATGATTTGCTTCTGGTAAAAGAGCAGTATAGCAGGTATCATTTTTAGGTGTTATTGACATGTATTTCACAACCTAGTGACCAGGACTTCATTATTAATTCCTGTTAAAAATATTGAAAAATTTTAAAATTAAATGTATAGATGATAATTTTCTTTTTTTATCTTCGCTACCTTCAAGCAACAGGTGACCATTGAAAATATGAAAAAAAAAAATAAAAATACAATTAATAAGACACATGCAACTATCTCCTCCCCATTGCTGCAATTTATTTTATCACGCACACTGTGATTGCTGAGATATAAATGGATAACAAAATTATATAAACATTAGAAAAAAATGTTCTGTACATCGCTGTTACAGACAATCAAACAGATAATTAAAAAAAAGCGCCAAGATGTGCATGTTAAATCATTTGTGTATATTGAGTAGATTTACAATGGGTCAAAAGAGAAGAAAACTACTAACAATGGAAGGAACAACAAAAAGACTACATTTATTGCACTCAGGGGCTGATTTGGCAGGGTCTATCGTTCACTCCAATATGGTAGTGCTAAACTAAACATTCCTATCATTGCAACATGTTGATGTAGTGAGATAAAGAGCACATCGCACATTGATAAAACAACAAGGTTGATTTTGAAATGGGACTATTTTTGAGTAGGAAGTAATCTGTCAATGCAGGTACGCGATTGGTCCCGTCCCTTAAGTCATTCACGTACGCGATAGGGCGTAGGAACGCAATCGTGTACCTCAAAATGAGAAGCCTGCAAATTGTACCACCCCTCAATTTTATAATTTCACAAAAACAACATGATCTTTTTTTGTTAAATACAGATAATAAATAGATAAAAGATAAATGATAACGTCACAATTGAACTTGAATTATCAAATTATTGAATTATTTCTTATTCATATCAAATATTCCACATTTAAAAAACTCACAATCAGTATTGTCTGCTGGATGACATCAATGGATAGCTGGTTTGGCAGAAAATAATGCACAGTGGTTGGTGCCAATGTAAACTGCTCTGTTTTTTTTATTACATTTTTGAAATGAAGAATGTGATGATGCAATAAAATTATTTTAGCATCAATTTGATAATATTGAAGTCAATATTTAGAAGATTAAAAACTAGCCTCATTCTTATTTGAACATTATTTCAGCTTTTGTAGACAAAGAAGTTTCAGAGAGAGAGTCACTAGTTTAGACACTTGGTGTTTGGTGTTCATGAGTTTAAACATCATAATGTTACAGGACAAATAAAAAAAATACAAACAAACACAAAAGTTACCAGTAATTTTAAATTATCTACCAATAATTATTTAACCATATTACCAAAAAAAAATTTTTGTCTTACTACATATTTTACAGGTAGAATAATACCAGTATTATGGGTTGTTACCATTTTACCTAAAACTGTCACATTTCTTGTAATTTAGGGATCATTTCCACAAAAATTTAATTGTTTCAATTCGTATATCTTTATTTTAAACAATACGATTTTGAAAAATATTTAAAATAATTTTTCTAAAAAAATCGTTTTAAATTTGCTTCAATTATTTTCAAAATAGCCTCAAATCGAAAATCGTTTCGTTTTTAACAAATCAAAATTAATTCTTTTTGTCACTTCGACAGTTCATATCATTTCAAAACTGCTTTTAATAAGACATGTCACACATCGCCGATTTCTAAAGCAATTTAATATTAAATTTTAAAAATATCTGCATTCTTCATCACAAAACTAACAAAACGAGATTGTAGATCATTTAAAAATCATCAAAACTGGATCACAGGGAGCGAAAACATGCCCTAGATAGTTAGAAACCATCAACGAGATCGTAGAAAGCAAATAGAGTGCTGTAGGTTGTTTAAAACCTGTCAAAACAGAATTGTAGAAGGTGAAAACATCGCCTTAGATCTCTAAAAATCATCAAAATGAGATCGCAGGAAGCAAAAACATCGCTGTAAATCATCACCACAGTTTGTATTTAAAACATTAAAATAGGATCGTACAAAGCAAAAACACCACTGGGGATGGGAATGTAGGAAGTCTCAAACAGCTGTTTGGTCAAAACTATGGATACCAGGCCTGGTCAGGAATGACGTGCGATCGCACACGCACGCCTCTGCACACGCATGAATTAATTATGGCGTGCTATCTTCCGTTCACCTCAGCTCTGTCATGGCGTGTTATAAAAAGTGTTAATGTAAAAGACATATCCATATTTGGCATTATTCCATCGGAAAAAGTTACAACTACAAGCTAATTCATTCACCTGACAAAGAAATCCTAAGTCACGTCAAAACCACCGGCGCCATGTCTATAAAAAAATCGTTCCATATTTCACACTTGTAATTTGCAGAATGGAGAAAAATCCCATGGTGCGAGTGGAAAACCCTTGGGTGAAAACCCAGTAAAATTAATTGAATTTTCATTGGCCAAATAAATGTAGCAAAACAGAAATTGATCATCGAACGTGACGTTCGACTTGTTGTATAGAATTTTGCGCGCAGTTAATGTAAAGTTGTTATAAAATGGCGGTAAAGTTGTTATAAAATGGCGCCTAACGAAGAAAAAAAAAGGTGTTACGAATGAGTTAGGAACATTTTTGTCATGGGGAAAGGAAGTTGTTTATATGTTTTAAAATTAGGGGGTAGGAATTTTTGTAACTGCACGCCTGTTCTGCTGTGTTGCACACCTTAACATAACTTAGGCGTGCCATCACTAATTTGGGAGAGTGATGTACCGCACGTGGGTGATTTTACTCCTGACCAGGCCTGGATACCCAATTTTACTACCTGTCCATTCAAAGAAAATAACCTTGTCTATTTAAGGTGTGAGTAAGGGAAAGAAGTGCTATGTATTAAAAATCGTGAGACTAAAATTGAATGGTGGTCAATGCATTGACATAGTTATATTCCAAAAGCATATAAAATTATCTAGACAATGATCTACAGTACTGTGAAAAGGTTTGTTAACATCGTGTTCGTGTAACGAGCGTGGTGCACACGAACCACGAAAAAATCGTGGTCTTATGAACAAACATTCAAACATTCTATCGTGGCCACCACGCTAATATTATTATCTCCACGAAGGATCGTGTGTCCCACGATTTTTTTTGCGAGCTCCACGATTTTTATAGCTAGTATAAGTTTGTTTTTTTCCTTTCAAAAAAGTCTTTAATTAAAGTTAATTTGTTTGTTTCAAGTTTTATCAAGTTAAAAAAGCATAGTAGATTGTATTTTTACAAAATGTCATTTGTCTAGAAAAGTTAAATTTGTCTGCGGCGATAGAAATGTTTTTTATGATCGCATTTTAAAAGTATACAAACGAAAAGCGGCGATAGAAATGTTTTTTAGATCGCATTTTAAAAGTTTAAAAACGAAAAGCGGCGATAGAAATGTTTTTTTAGATCGCATTTTAAAAGTTTAAAAACGAAAAGCGGCGATAGAAATGTTTTTTAAGATCGCATTTTAAAAGTTTATAAACGAAAAGCGGCGATAGAAATATTTTTTTCGATCGCATTTTAAAAGTTTATAAACGAAAAGCGGCGATAGAAATGTTTTTTAGATCGCATTTTAAAAGTTTAAAAAAAAACGCTTTAAAAAATGACCCCTTGTTTAGAAAATTTGTTCCATTTACAAAACTAGAAGAGTTTCATACATTCTGTTTACAATTTTGTATAAGCTATACATTTATCTCGGGAACATTTTTGAATTATACTTTGAATGTTTTTCTTTTACAGATATTTCCCATCAAAGTTTAGTGAAATTATTCACTTTCTTTCATCACAAAAAACATCATAACTCGAGTTAGGTTTACATTCATACCTTAATTCAAAAAAGCATCCGAGATGTATCATTCCTTTACAAAAAAAAGTAACCCTCCTCCTCAAAGCTTTTATTGTTTTGTAAATGGAGTTTAAAACGTATGGTATACTCTCTGAAAAAATGAACTCTGTGAAAAAGAGTTTTAAAGATTTTTTTAAAAGTTCATTATTTTCTGTATAATTTATTCGTCGCCATAGTAACTAATGTATTTTTAACACTTTCTATATGATGCGCACATGTCTACTTACTTCCGCACTTTGATCATAACAAAACAACATGGGTAAGATGAAAAATAATAAGAAGAAAGGACAAAGCGGTGATAAAAATAACGATTGCTCTTTTTATAAACTTTTGTGAAGGTGAAGTTTGGAATGGCAACGGACATGGTGGTTTGCAACACATCATTCAGTAAGAGACAGAGTAGGCTGATAACATATGAGTCAGGTGGTTGTAAGACACAGATAGATTACTTCCTGGTTAGAAAGTCAGACAAGAAAGTGGTAAAGGACGTGAAAGTTATATCGGGGGAAGAGTGTGTTTCCCAGCATAGGTTGCTGGTTTGTGATATTATCTTGAAGAGTGTTAAAGAAGCCAAGGGAAAGTACAGGCCCCGTCGAAAAGTCTGGAAGCTGAAGGAAGAGATTGTAGCAAGACAATTTAGTGCAAAAGTTCAGCAGTTAGCCCACAATGGTCAATGTGATAGTGACAATGTTGAAAGTACTTGGACTACTTTGAAGAATTGTCTTCTAGAAGCTTCTGATGATACCTGTGGGTGGACGAAAGGACCAGCTAGACATAGACAGACCTGGTGGTGGAATAATGAGGTTGACCAGTGTATAAAGGAAAAGAGGAAACTTTGGAAAGAGTGGAAGTCAGGTGGTAGTAAAAATATTTACTTAGAAGCTAAGCGTCGTGCTCGTACAGCAGTGTATAAGGCAAAATCAGAAGCAGAGAGAAACAGATTTGCAGATGTGTTAAGAAGGGAAGACCAGCGCAATGAGGTATTCCAGATAGCAAAGCAAATGAAGAAGACTAATCAAGATGTTGTAGGTGAGAAGTGTATACGTAATGATGAAGGTGTTTTGGCTAGCACAGAGGAGGAGAAAAGGGTAGCTTGGAAGAATTATTATCAGAGGTTGCTTAACACTGAGTTTGATTGGGATGAGGATAATTTGTCTGATGATGATGTTGTAGAAGGGCCAGCTATGCAGATCAAGACAGAATGGGTAGTGGAGGCTATTAGGAAATTGAAGATTGGCAAGGCTGCAGGAGTATCAGGTATTGTTGCAGAGATGGTAAAAGCATCTGGATATATTGGAGTTGAGCTTATTACAAGTCTTGCTAACCAGATTATAAAGGATGGTGCTATTCCGAGTGAGTGGCAGTCGAGTGTAATAGTGAATTGTTTCAAGGGCAAGGGTGATGCATTAGAAAGGGGTAACTATAGAGGTTTGAAGTTGGTTGATCAAGTAATGAAAGTTATTGAAAGAGTGATTGATAAGTTACTTAGAGAAAGGATTGATATAGATAAGATGCAATTTGGTTTTGTTCCAGGGCGTGGCACTACAGATGCAATATTTTTACTCAGACAGCTTCAGGAAAAGTATTTAGGAAAGAGAAAGAGTCTCTATTTTACCTTTGTAGATTTAGAGAAAGCTTTTGATAGAGTGCCACGTAAAGTTATTTGGTGGGCTATGAGAAAATTAGGTGTGGATGAGTGGCTAGTTACGATGGTACAGTCTATGTACAGCAATGCTAGAAGTCGTGTCAGGATTAACGATTCACTTAGTGATGAATTTAGTGTAAATGTTGGTGTACATCAGGGTTCTGTACTTAGTCCTTTGTTGTTTGTTCTAGTCTTAGAAGCGCTGTCGATGGAGTTCAGAACAGGTTGTCCATGGGAGTTATTGTATGCAGATGATTTGGTTCTCATAGCAGAGTCGATGGAAGAATTAGTTGAAAAGTTTGAGAAGTGGAAGAAAGGACTAGAAGAGAAAGGGCTAAAGGTAAACACAGCAAAGTCTAAAGTCATGATTAGTAGCATTGCAGCCAAGTGTGACCTTGTAGTTGGAAAGTGGCCTTGTGGAGTTTGCAGGAAAGGGGTTGGTAGTAACTCAATTTTTTGTCAGACTTGCAAGCATTGGGTACATAAGAAGTGCAGTAGTATTAGTGGAAGGTTAAGAGCTGACATTCACTTTGTATGCAAGCGTTGCAAAGGTGAGATTATAGAGAATGAAGTATTTCCAGCTTTAATGATGTACAACAGTGGCTCGTTAGAGATAGTTGAGAACTTCTGTTACTTAGGTGATATGTTGGGCAGTGAAGGGGGTGTTGGAAGAAGTGTTACTTGCAGGATAGGTTCTGCTTGGAAAAAGTTCAGAGAGTTACTTCCTTTGTTGACTAGCAGAGTCCTGTCAATTGAGGTAAAAGGTAGGTTGTATGAGGCCTGTGTAAGAAGTGTTATGTTGTACGGTAGTGAGACATGGGCAGTGAAGCAGGAAGATCTTGACCGTTTAGAAAGGAATGATATGAGAATGGTTAGGTGGATGTGTAACGCCAGTCTGAGAGACAGAAAGAGTTCAGATGAGCTAAGAAGCAGGCTAAGTCTCCGTAGAATTAAAGATGTTATCCAGATAAGAAGATTAAATTGGCTGGGGCACTTGGAAAGAATGGAGGAGGATAATTGGGTAAGAAAGTGTAGAGACTTGATAGTTCCTGGGGCAAAGCCCAGAGGCAGACCGAGAAAGACTTGGCAGGAGGTTATAAGGAGAGACTTGATACAGAGGAAGTTGAGTTTAGATCTAACACAGTCTAGATCAGATTGGAAGAGGGTCATTAATATACTCCGTCCAACCCATGCTAGCATGGAAAACGGACGTTAAGCCGAGAATGATGATGATGATGATGACGGTAATTACATTATCATAAAAGTTCGCTCGTCTGAAAGTGAGTAAAATATTATTCCTAAGATGATGAGTTTATAAACATTCAGAAATGTGTTTTTGTGAGCACAACAAGTTATGTGTGCTGTGAATGTAAAGTAGGTTTTTTGGAATAAAGACATTCTTTCATATTGTTTTATAACTTTTTTTCTTTACTATCAAAAAGCTCGTATTCGATTCTATACGAATGTGTAAAAAAATGTTTTTGAAAAAAAAAGGAATTTTTTTCCCTTACTCACACCTTAAAGGAATTAACCTTGTGCAAATTTTTGCAAAATCTGTTGAAGTAAGAAAGAACATCTAAAAATATTTTTTAATAGTTCTATAAGTGCTTTGGGAGAACAATTTGTTTCAAATTCTGTTTTGGAATTCGTTTTGAATTTTGATTTTAGATTCATTTCAAAATAATTTCGAAATTGTTTCCCATTCGCTTTCATTTCCTATCATTTTTAAGCTTAAAAAATATAATAAATTACAATAGTTTTAAAAATTGTTTCAAATCGTTTCATGAAACTTACTGTAAACCATTCTAAAAAATGATGATACTATCTCAAAACAATCGTGATAGTCTTAATTTGAATAAAATGTGAAATGGTGGTGGATACGGACTCTTAAGAATTTGAAGATTCTGATTTGACTCACATTAGCACACCTGCATTTAAAGTTAATTTTTGCATAGACTGTGACTTAGGACCTTGTGAAACATCTTTGTTTTGTTTTTCTTGATAGCAGTCCAACGATCGAAATAAGGGTTCGCAGTTCAATTTACACAAATTATCATCAAAAATGCGAATCAAAATTTCAATATATTCTCAAAAGAATAAAAACAACAACAACAACAGCAACGACTAGTGAGCAGTCAAGACATATTGTGCATGCCACAACTTTAATGCACCATGTTTGTTTTTGCTTATTATTCGGACAGCCCATTTTTTTTTTTGAGAAATAAACGTAGCATTGACGCAGTCCTAAAATAATTAGCCAATTCAAGCAAATAAGTAAATGCAAATTTTTGTTCAGTCGTTCTGCAAAGTATTCAGCACATAAATATTTTACTTTCAAATATGGTAGATTGAAGTCATAAGGGTTGTTTCAAGGAAAGGATATTTTGATTCGCTGTTTGCTCCAATTTATAACAAAATTGATTCGCAAATTGATGAAAAACGGGTCGCAAAGATGCCAAAACGGTTCGCAATGTAAAAAAAAACCCCATTTATTTTACGTTAATTCGATCCCTGGCAGTCTTTTGTGTTTACTTTATCTTTCGGTTTAAATAAACTACATATCCATTTTTACAAGCTTGTGGCTGTTTTTGTTATTCTTAACTTGTTGCTGAAAGTTTTCTCTATTTAAGTTCTTACCTTACTGTTTTAATATATTTTTTATTACCTGTGAGTTAAAAAAAATTACTTTTTTCAGTTTGTAAGCACTTTATGTAAAACAGAAATATTTATTGTTCTTTATTATTTAACTAACTTTAACTAAGTATTTCATACTTAATGTTAGTTGGTTACTGCAAAAAATTTTTTTTTGGTTGGGTGTAGGTGGGTGGTAAATATTTTGGCTGTGTGAGGGGGCAGTGGGGATAAGTGAGGGTGGTACTACCCATTATTGATGCTGATTCAGAGGAATAATAGGTTACAGTAAGTTATTGTACAAAAATATTAAGGTTATACTTAGATTAGAACTTAAAGTTTGCTCCCATGAAGATAAGAAATTTCAAGAACATCCCAAAATAAAGGGTAAGTTAAATAAAAGCTTGCCTTTACTATGTCCAGTTCCACAGTTACGGTACCAACTTGAGGAACAGCATCTACTTGAAGTATTGTGTTTAAAAATATTTGCTCTCCATTGGTTGATCTTAGACCAACTTTATTTCCACATGCAACAACAAGCTTTTCCTCATCATCCAAAAATCTGCACAAGCCTTGTACTTGAGCAGAATCTAGAAATCAAAATGGATATCATTATAAAAATGAAAAATATTGGATAAAATGAATTTTCCTTGTGGTATTCTTTTTAAAATTTCCTGAGATCCCCAACTTGTGCCTCATTTATAGAAAAAGTATTAACAGAAGCAACTGCAGAATCTTAAATAACTTTTATTACATACACTAGTTTAAACTGTCTCAAAAATATAACTCAAGATTTTTAAGAAAGGAAAGAAGTTAATGGGGATAGAGGTTTTATAAAGACTTTTATTAAAAAATATAATTTGTTTTTCATATTTTCATCATACAAATAAATTGCTTGAATAAAGAAAACTTTAATGAACATCCTTTCGGATAAATAATAATCACCGTCCAGCAGCACTAATATAAAGCACGTTTTTTCGCAAAGGCAGTAGCATTGAAATAACGTCTAAATAAAGTAGCACTAAAGGTGGCCTAGCATGCCTATATGTGCTTGACATAGTCCCACTTCTTAAAAACCTTTAAAGAGATAATACAAAACAAGGTGCCTAAGAAGAGAGAATGTTATGATGTTGTTTACATATCTCCAATACAACAAAAATTGTGTCCAACCATCCAGCCATAATGTGCGCTATTAAATACAAATATTTTATAATAACCTACGCTTTTCGTTTCATCGGAGCTTTCACATGCCATTTTACACTAGTTCTTAGGACACTTCGCATCAACGGGAGGAATTACAGCAAAGCACGTTGATAATAATGGCTTTGGGCAGACAACGAGCATGAATATTTTTTGTCCTTCCGACACTGTATGTCAAAACTTGCAATAAAAAATAGGGTCAGTTGGGTGAGTCTAACATATGACTGACTGTTTCATAGCAGACAAAAATGTTACAAAAACATAATTCGATTTACCCTCTAAGTTAAAACAGGATATCTCAAGAACGAAATAAGATTCTTAAATATTTTGTAAAACGATTATTTATCTCAGATAAATTGTCCATATTAATAGTAAAAAATCTTTTGGGCACCTGTCCGAAATTGGGCTAAAAACTCTAAAATGTCCCAAAAATTAAATGATTTTGGTGTTGTCAGAAATTGTATGAATGTTCGTTTTAGGGTCAAATAATATATGAAAAAAAGCATTTAGGGCCATAATGATCCATTGAAGTTTATAGTATCAAACATTCTTTTTAGATTCTGAGACCATAAAGATGACGTAGAAGAAAATATTGATCTGTCCGAAATTGTCCAGAAGGGCTTTTGAGGCAAATATGGGCAATCCAATTAAGGCCACTTGCAGTTGATTTTTTGTTCGTGGTAATTTTTTGCGATGAAACTAAAATGTGCGATGCACTTATTATTCATTATTTTCGAAAATCGGAGCAATTATGTTTTTGTAGTAAAATACTTACATGGTTAAACGAAACAAAAGTTTAAAATATAAAACATTGCAATACTTGCAACAATTATTTATTTTTAGAATCATTGACAGCTAGTTATTTTAATAATTCAAAACAAGAAACAAATTTCTCCAAACATTTTTTTAATGAGGCAAATTATAATTCTTTCCTTCTCTACCAAAAACATGTGATGCAAAAATACAAGGAAAAATATGCTTGTTGTAACATCCTCCTCCTTTGTAGACACATTTATTAAAGAATTAAAAAAAAAAGCTAGGCTGAAAAGAATGAAGGATTTGATAAAGCTTATAGTTATGGTTACTTAATAAATACTTTTCTCTAAAACTTCCACTTTTTTTATTTTTTCAAATTTTTTTGCAATCAAAATGCGCCATTATTTTTGCCGATGACAAAATGCAGTGATTAACGATGAACAAAGAATCAACTGCAAGTGACCTTATGGGTTACAAATTGTGGAAAAAATCTTTTTTAGATCAATGTTTTGTGATCACAAAAAAAGCAAACAGCAAACATGAGAATTTAGAAGTTTTGTAAAAAAGAGATCTCATTTGTAGGAGAGGAGTCATTTTTTTTCTGTTTCTATTAAACCTTCAAACTTTATTTTTCCTAATAATTTGTACACCATTATATAGGAAATCATATATAAGCTTACTAAAAATATATACATTACTGTATCAAAATAAAGTTTTGGTTAATTAAAAGCATTTTAAAGTATCACACCTTTTTTGTATACTCACGCCTTAAAACATCTTTTTGAGCCATCTGTTCATAATCCTCAGTTTATAAACTCAGTAAACGCATTGTTTTAATCCCGAAATCATTGCCATGCACCACTCTATATTACATGTTCCTAGGCCTTCCATACCAATTTTCAGGCCTTCCATACCAATTTTCAGGCCTGTAGCTAGTAGCGTGGTATTGGCACACTTTTAGATCAGATACTTTTTGTGGAAAAATGTTTTTCGACTTTTGGGTGTTTATATATTGTGTTTGTATATTTATATATATACTATTTAAAAACACGAAAGTTCTAATACAATAAATAAAATAATTCTAGTGCCTTTTGAATAAGGTGTTTCTATAAATCTATAAAATTCATTAATAACCATTTTACCATATATATTCCTGCTTTCTACGAAGCAAAATATCCATACAAAAATATGCAAACTTTTGTAGCCAACGTATACCATATACATGACCGTCTGAATTATGTGGTTTTAGTTTTCTCACCAACTTTACGTGTACACTGGCAAGACTACATGGCTGTGACACGATATCCTTAGCCTTAAGTCTAGGATCTACCATATTACCAATTTCACTGGTACCTATAAACTTGTGTATTTTACAAAACAGACATTGCAAACATCGCTGGGGTAGCTCGCCGATGAGATAATTTATACACTGTGGGGGTATGATGTTATAATCTATTGTTATCTTTGTAATCAGTCATTAAATACGAAACAAACCTATATTATTATGAAACTAGACAGGTTGCAAAATATTTTCCAGAAAAACGTGTGCCATGTGTGCTCTCCTCCATAGATCCTCTTTGTTGATTCGCTTCACCAAGTTTTACTAATGTTGTGCCTACTTTCTGGCATAAGTCTGCAAATATTGCAACAATTTTAATTGTAAAATAGGCTTTAGAAATAATTCCAGTGGATATCACATGGAAATAAACATATCGCAAACATCCCGAGCTCGAAGAGAGACTGATTGTCAGACTACATACAAACAAATGTTAATTTTGAAAAAGAAACATTGCGAAAAATTTGAGTGCAAATTAATTCATATTCCTTGACTAAAAACACAACAAAGCAGGTCACAAAAAAATTATGTACACCATTGGCATTGGGCACCAATGGTGTGCATGTGCAAAAAACTTCTAAGTGGAGTAAAGAGCACTGGCAAGGAATTTGTTGACAATTTGTGTGTTCCTTTAAGGAAAATATTAAGACACCCAGTGACGAACTTAGTTGTATCAACCCACATTTTTGCACATAGGCAGGCGACCAATTTCACTTGCAACTTATTTTAGTTTTTTACGGCAGCTATGATGTGTTGACAAAAATAAAATCAAAAAAACTTTGTGGATAAATCAATTATACTTTATGTTCATATTATGCCAGCATCGGGTTTAGCATGATTTGCTTGTACAGTGTACCAAATTTCATTTCAATCCAAGCCCTCGGTCGCAGTATAAAAAAACGAATATATTTGCACGCAATGCATCTAGATTGTTTGTTTGTGAGAAATTCCCTACACATCTAAATTATTTGTTTACGGAAATTTCCTTTCATGGAAATATAGACTTTATCAACTAAAATGTTTGCTCCACAAGCAGAAATAATGGTAATATGATACATTACATATGAGAAATTATGACATCAAAATTCTCCAAAAGGGACAGAGATAGTCAGTCACTTGCGTCTCTTTACCAACACTAGCCTTGCGAGTTAGTAAAAAATACAGATGGTCCAACTTACTATGTGGTAGTGAAGTTCTTAACAGTGAGATAAGGACGTGACCTGTGACATGCGTGTGAACTATTATTCTCCTGATCAGTATGTCATGTGGTACAATTTTCAGTTGCAGGAAAACACGGACGTTTCACGGTCAAACTCTCACAGAAGAAGCTTTGATTAAACAAGAACTACAAGTATCTGAATTAAGGTAAAGCTAAATTAGCAAAAGCTTTCACCTAAAAAGTGCACAACATGACAGGTTTGAAGTTAGAAAACAAAGATTCTAAGAAAAAGTCAGCCCCTATTTATGAAGAGGCTAATCTGAAAAATACCTGTAATTGGTTTAAAAGATCACATGAAATTTGCCGTCCAACTATCACGGCTGTTTCGCTACGGTCAAACCGCGGACAAAATTAAAATGGCTTCCACAATTTTTTTTGAAATTTTGTATTTTTATCATTTTTTAAGTTATTGAAACTTTTTTTGTATTGTTTTAATTTTACTGAAATAAAAAGTATTAAAACGATCTACTTTTCTCCTTTTTAAATATATAAATATGTTATACATGTGTGTTATGGATTTCGAGTTATTTCGTCGAACAAAACACGCAAAATTAAAAAAAAACATTATTTTTGGCGAAAGTATACCATCTTTCCAACCTCATGGCAACGCCGCGCTACTAGCTACGGACTTGACAATTGGTATGGGGGGCCTGGAAACAAGGTTCTATCGGCCAGTACCGTGCACCGTTCGTCTCACAAACTATAAACTACTTAAATTTTAAGTTAAAGTCTTCTTCAGGCGCTAAAAAGAGGAGAAAAAGTTTCCAAAGTGGTGCTCGGGAATTTGATTAGTGTGATCCCTTTTCTGTCTAATTAAATAAGTATCTAAACTTCTAAGAGAGTCATAGCGATGCCATTTAATGTTTTGTTAGGTATGGTTTTTCCCAAAAAAATTACGGCGACGTGGTGTTTACCTTGGACTTGATCGCTCGACCCGGGAATCCTAGTTCGAAACCGGAATTTTTCGAAAATGTTGGAATAAGCGAGACAACGGTGTCTTAGTAATTTTTTAGCTAGCTAAAGGTTGGCAGAGCACGAGGTAAGGGACAAAACAGTAAACTACTTTATTTTGTAGGGATTTTATTATTATTTTTGTGCTATTAGAGCACCCTTAAGTTTAAGAAATTGTTTTAATCTTGCTTCTCCTGTGTTATATTTTTCTGTAAAGAGTAGCTACTTTTTGGTCCTACAGTTTTGCATTTTGCATCGTGTTCTGTAGCTAAGTCACTTCAATACTTCTTTTTTATATTTAGTTAAGACTTTGGTGGGCTTTCTCAAGATGAAATTGTTGAATTCAAAGATGTTTCTAGCTAGCTAGCTAATCTTGGCTTTATCACAAGATTGTGTGCTATTTTATACAATTTATAAAGAAACACAAAATGATTGCTTTGTATATATATAATAAACAAAATATTTATGCACAACTTGAGGTATTTTTTTCTAGCATGATAAACTAAAATGTTGAAACCGTCGACTCTGAATGACGTTTTATTTAATATATAGATGTCACATATTTGGCCCGAAAAACCTTAGGACCAAAAGTGACCCTTTGGACAATTTCGGACAGTTAAATATTTCATCTACATCATCTTTAATGACCTCAGAATCCAAAGTAATGTTCTTTATTCAGTTAATAAACAAACTTTAAGCATACGTTGAGGCTCTATAGGCCGTTTTTCACATATTTCTCACATTTGGCCCAAAAATAACCCTTTGGACAATTTCGGACAGACTAATATTTCATCTACATCATCTTTAATGGTCTTAGAATCCAAAGTAATGTTTTTTATTCAGTTAATAAACGAACTTTAAGCATACATTAAGGCTCTTAAGGCTGTTTTTCACATAGTTCTCACATTTGGCCCAAAAATAACCCTTTGGACAATTACGGACAGTAATAAAATTAAGTAATTTTCATTCCAGATATTTAACCTAACCTGTGGACCATAAAAAACATGTTTTCTTAACTTTATTCCAGAGATATTGTGGAAGACATTCATCTAAATGATAATTTGTAAGTCATTTTTAGACATTTTGGCCTAAATTTACCAATTTCGGACAGGTATCCAAAAATTTTTTTCTTTTAATAATATGGACAATTTATCTGAGATTATTATTCTTTTTACAGAATATAAAAATCTTATTTTGTTCTTGAGATATCCTGTTTTAACTGAGAGGGTAAATCGAATTATTTTTTCGTAGCATTTTTGTCCGCTACGAAACAGCCGTGCTATAGAGAATTGATTCTCTGAAAACTTACCATTGTCCTGAAGTGAAACACATGCCGTTATCTTTCCTGAATGAATATCTAACACTTCAATATTTGATGAATCAGAAACAGATATAATACTATTTAAAGAAGAAGAATATTGAAAAGACAGCGGCAGTGAGGAGTAGGTTGGAGGCTCGGCACTGCTTTCCACTTCTGCCTCCGCCATGTTATGTACTTCTGCCCGTCAGTACTATTTGCAATGTCAGCATTTTCACGCCGGCGAAACATACACGCTCCTCCACCCTTGTTTGCAGCATATTGTGAAACTGAATAAAACTGCTTTGTGCGCGCGAAGACAGCATATAAAATGTTCGTTTATGATAAGAATCCTGGACACATTAGAATTGATAAAGTAAAATTCTTCGCAGGATAAGGTCTTGTACAACCTCATCCCCAGGATCTTGTGCCCCCCTCTGAGTCGTTATAACGGAGTGACCAGCAATCCTTTTCGCCGCTATCAAATTCATCAAGAAGGCAAAATGCCCTGTGAACGAAGTTGGGGCTTGCACACTTTCCAAAGACATATCTAGGTTAACCGGTTCTTTGCAACTATGTGGATGTCAGAAAACTGATTGTGAGACGTACACGCATTTACTCAAAAATTTACAAAAAAGAAGACTGCATGCAACGCGATTCTGTTAGGGGGCGCATACACTTTTCTCGAGGGCAGGTGTGAGGCGGCAGGAGAGTCAAAAACAATCCGTGTCACTCAAGTCCGTCTTGTTTTGTCTTGAACTCGGATTTTTGGTCGTTAATATGTGAAGTCCCCCTCTCTAGAGATCAGCACTGTAATTGCGATGACCCTCTATTGGCACCCGAATTTATTTTTCACCTTGCTCAGGGAAACAAGGGCTGAAAATATTTGCGACCATATGGATTCCACCTTTAGGGCGGGAAATATTTGAGACCCTGGAGGGCATACAGAGGGGCGGGTTACACCCCCGGCCCTTTATTGAGCTTGCTCAGAAAGTTTGCCGCAGCTCTTGGATTTAGCCCACAAGCCAGACCAACCCAGACAGCCAGGCCAGGAACAAGGAGAAGAATAGTTCTGGTATTTTGTATGTCTCTGCTTTCGTACATAACCTTTTGAAGCAAATTGTTTTAAATAAAATGGGTTCTTTACTCTGTTTACATTTTACTATGAGATCTCTGAAATTAGTAAGTAAGTAAGTAAGTAAGTAACGGGAAGTTTTAACGTCCTTGGGGATTCCATCCTAACGGTTGGCTCTTCCTCCCCTCCGACTGTAACTATGTTACATTACCGCCAGAGATACGTATAGCATTGCTCTAACTTGCTTGCCTGCCACACAAGCCGGTTAGCCGTCAGATGGCACCCAAAGATAGATAGATAGATGTGCATATTTTACATTTCACAAATATCGAGTGTGCCATCTCCCCAATTTCCCTCACATGGCTTGGGTTAACCCGGGGCTATGGTAACATTCACTCGCCCATGTTGAATCGCCGTCAAGAGGAATCGAACCCCGGTCTCCCGCACAGAGTACGAAAGCTATAACCACTAATCTATGGCGCCATAAATGGACAGTGGGCTGACAAAACTGCATTTAAAGTGCGCCAGGGAGTGGGGACTCAAACCTGAAACCTTATGATTACAAGTCGAATGCGCTACCACTACACCATCTCCGCTTAATTAAAAAAAAGGAGAGCCGTGTGTTGAGTATAGCTAACTATAGCTAGCTATAACTCCTGCCAAATCTTTCTTGATCTACCTCTATAAGTCTCTACACTTTTACCCAGTTATTCTCCTCCATTCTTTGCAAATGTACCAACCAACTCAATCTTCTTATCTGAACATCTCCAATGCTTATGAATACTTAGCCTGCTTCTTAGCTGATCTGAACTCTTTCTGTCTCTCAACCTTACCATTCTCATATCATTCTTTTTTAAGTGGTCAAGATCTTCCTGCTTCACTGTCCATGTCTTACTACGACACACGGCTGCACACAACATAACACTTCTTATACAACCTACCTTTTACCTCTGATTCTGCTTGTTAACATTTTCCAAGCAGAACCTATCCTGCAAGTAACACTTCTTCCAACACCTCTTTCACTATCCAAAATATCACCTAAGTAACAGTATTTCTTAACTATCTCTAACAAAACAGATCCTACTAATTTTAAAACAGATCCTACTAATTATCTCCATTTTGCCAATTCCTATGAAAATTTTTGAAAAGTTAGTGCATGAGCAAATGTCTCATTTTATTTCTGAGCACAACTTCCTGAAGGACAGACAGTCCGGATTTCGAAAACTCTTTTCCACAGACACTGCAGTAGTCGATGTCTCTGATTTTATTCTTACTGAGCTCGACCAACATAACTTTGTTTGTGCTGTGCTCATTGACCTTAAAAAAGCTTTTGACACTGTTGATCATAAAATTTTGTTAAAAAAACTATGGTGTTTTGGCATTAGAGATGCTGCCTTTGACTGGTTCGAGTCCTACTTAACGGGCCGAATGCAACTGACTCTTGTAAACGACACAGGATCAGATCTGCTTCATGAAGACGCTTTTGGGGTACCGCAGGGATCTGTGTTGGGGCCCCTGCTCTTTCTTTTGTATATTGATGACTTAAAATCTGTCATCAATTCAAACTACCACCATCTATATGCAGATGATACAATAATTATTTCGTCTCATAAAAACTTGGGTACCCTTGCCTCCCAGGTCGAGTTAGAACTTTCGCAAGTCGACCTCTGGCTGAATAATAACAAAATGACTATTAATACGGACAAAACTGAAACAATCTTTTTCGGCAACCACAGCCAGTTAAAAAAAGTTGAGAACAAAACTATCAACTATATGGGTATTCCTTTGAAGAGGAGCGAAAAAGTTAAATATCTTGGGGTAACATTTGATCAAAAAATGCAATGGGAAAAGCACATTAATGACATAAATAGAAAAATACTAATTAAATATTCTAAAATTAGAACCATTGCATCCTGTTTAACACCTCACACAAAAAACCTTTTAATTAATGCACTTGTCATGCCATATTTCAACTACTGCTCCTCGGCATGGGCTTGTGCCACCCAAGGTAGATTGGGAAAACTAGAAAAACGATTAAAATGTGTCCGTACCTTTCTTGGGAAAGAGAGGGAATATTCAATGAATAATTTACTCATCAAAAACGATGCCATATTAGTTTTCAAAGCCATGAATCACATTGCTCCTGATTACATGCGCTCAAAATTCCTTTTGACAAAAAACTGTCATAATCATCAAACAAGAGGAGCTTCAAAAAACAGGTTCACACTTCCCTTGGTCAACACGGAATTTGGCAAAAAAGCCTTCCCATTTAGAGCTGCAAAAGTGTGGAATAATCTTCCAGACCAAGTGACCTGTGATGGAAGTCTGCTTTCGGTTAAGACTTCCATCTCTAATGTATTTGGCAAATTCTAATGGAGATCACTTTTTAACTTTTTAATTTTTGTTTTTTATTCTTTTTCTTTTCAATTTTCACAGATTATAAATGTTACTATGTTTGATTGAGCTGAGGCAGTCTAAGGTTTATCATTTTTTGTTTCTTTTTTGTTCTAGTGGCCCCCAGTGGAAACAATCCACTAACTATAGGTTTTTGTGATTTTCTGGGCTAGCCACTTTAAATATTTATTATTATTATTATTATTATTATTATTATTACAAACCATTGTTGTACATCATTAAAGCTGGCAAAACTTTGTTGTCTATAATCCCACCTTTGCAACACTTGCATCCAAACTAGATGTTGGCTCTCAAGGACATGCTCAAAAAACATAGGCAGGGTTATGGTCATTTGTGAACATTGGTATATCATGTTAAATTTTTATCTCTGTTGAATGTGACCTTGTAGCTTAGTGGTTGTGCCTCCCAAACTTTGTGCAGGAGACAAGGGTTCTATTCCAATTAGCAGTGTTTTAATATGGACGAATGAATTTAACCATAGCCTGGGTTAACCCCAGCAATATGAGGGAAATGATTGCACTGGACGGTTAGATGTCACAGGGAGTTGTGGTAACTCCTGTATGGCAGCAGGAGTCCAACCAAATATCAAAAGCTAGTGATGTCAGAAAAATGTTGTCAGAATTTTTTTTTATTATGATGTTTAACTTGTGTATTACTATTATCATTCCTGCATTGAACGCCCCTTATCACAGAAATCTTTATAAGCATAGAAGGCAATTTTGTAAATGAGAGTTTTCTAAAAGCACAGTCACTTTTTGCACCTGCTTAAGGAATTTCCAAACCAACCTGAGCACACATGATTTCTAGCTTGATATAATGTTTTCATTTTCATTTTCTGTTAACTATGTCTTCTATGCACATGTATATATGTCTATTTATTCTATTGTCTGCAACAATAGAATAAATCAAGTGAAAAAATAAATCAAGTGAAAATATTGTTAAAACTTGCTTTTAAACAGTACTTAACAGTACTGTAACAGTACAGTAAGGTATTTTAAAGGGAACCCAAGGTATAAAATAATGTTAAACTTATATTATAGAGCTTAAAAAGTTGGCTAACAAGTATATATTTTTAATTTTTTTATAAAGCTCCTTCCATTCTCAAGATATTCACATTTTAAGAATTTTAGTTTTAATTATGCTCTCAACGTGATAGCTTGCTTTAAAATGTCTATCACATTAAGCCCACCATAGCATCCTCAATAGACAATCTCGATGTATCGTGATATGTTGAGAGTAATGATATATCTTTGTTGCTTTTCAATTCGCAGCATAAAGTTCTTCCTAAAAGTAGCTAGCATGAGAGAAAAAAATGATAATCTTGAAAGAAATAATTTAATCTTATATAATACGGAGAGTGTGTGTGTCTGTGTGTCTGTAACAGGCAAAGTGGATGTGTTCATTTTCCTTTGATGTAGCCAAAAAACTTATATCTGAAATGTTAAATTTTATGACGTTACGGCGTGACGTCAATAACACTACTTTAATGTCAATATCCTATATTAAATTACTGAAGCCATTACAGTGCACATAAAACTTTGAGGCCAAATAACTTGGAAACGAAGTGGCGACGTCAATGATTTTTCACCGTGTGGGTAACTAGGGACCACCTGGGACCAATTTGTGTAAGTTTCCCAAACCTGGGTCCCCGAATCCGTTTTGGAATGGACGGGTTGATGACGTCATCAAAAAAACTTTAAACCCCAATATCTCTGCAACCGTTTGTCAAAGATAAATCAAAAAAATTTGGCGAAATTTAGTTTATTTAATAAACTAAATTTCGCCAATTTTTTTTTGTTTCTGCACTGCTAACATCAGCAAAAAATCTAAAACAACCTATTTTTTATTGCCCTTCTGCCTAAGTGGATTTCTTCACAGGCTTTATCGACTAGTTATTATATATTATAAAGCAATGTATGCCATCAAGTAATCCTACACAATAGATCAATATGAATTCAGTTCTATTAAGTCAAAAATATACTCAAAAACCTATTGCATATCGATCGCGCTGTGCGTGATAGAGGTACACAATGTTAAGATACCTTTTTTCTGTATATACAACTAAAAAAATTGATAGGGATGTTAGACCACACAGATTTTGCTGTTATTGTTTTAGGTATGTCTTGAAATAACCATATGCGTTTCTATTGTGAGTTTGGGGCAACAGAGTATTGACAATGAGCTTAAAAGCATTTGATTTGGTTCCAGTGGTTGACAAGGTCAATTTAAGTGGTGATAAAACAAAAAGTAGCATTGAATGCTTAGAACTGGTTCAAGAAAATTTATACATTGGAACAACTGATTGCTTTCTCATTCATTATGCTATTGAGCAAGGCATCTCTCCTACAGGTAAAACAACCTTTATGAACAAACTACAGCGGCACAAACATTTAGGACTTCGCAAACCTATAAAGCAGCTACTAGCCTGTGCTGCAGTAGGACAGTTACTTGTTTTATGCGATGGAAATGTCTATTCAGTATCTATGTACGGTTTGGAATTACGAATTGGAGCTAATAAAGAAATGTTTAAGGGAGTGACTGTGATGGCTCGAAATAATAAGCCACCTGTGTTTAATCCTGACGAGGTACAGATATGCATCGGAACAAAACGTAAAACAGTTCAAATTTATACACTAACTACGAACGGTTGTATGATGTTAAAGGAAATTAACTTAACAGATCCACCAAATGTATTAGCAATAGATTCACAGACAATATGCACAACACTTGGCCACCAATATTTTCTCATTGATTATGTTACATCAGCTGTCCAAGAATTATTCATGTATGAAGCTCATAATGTCTTACCCATGGTTAAGAGAATTGGACATGAAGAGTTTCTGCTAAATGGACCCACTGATACCATGGGGATGATAGTTACTGCAGAAGGTCTGTCAATGCACCAACCGTTGACATGGTCAGATGGACTGCGCTCTGTTGCCTACTCATATCCATACATTCTGGTGTTAGGAAATAGCACTGTAACTGTCCATAGTATGCTAGACCAGAGACAGAAGCAAGCAATGTCCTTTAATGGTGGTATTGCTATAAATAATATGGATGACCATGTTTTAGTTGCAATGCAAAAGTCAGTTATGGCTTTTGTACCCATACCTCTGGATAAACAAATTCAAATGCTACTTATCGATAAAAGGCTAGATGAGGCGTTTGATTTGCTACTTGTTGCAAATCGCTCTAACCCAATTAAGTACGATACTAAGTTTGTTAAGCAAGTCCAAGCTCAAGCTGGCTTTATCCATTTTGCTGATGGGAATTTCAGTAAAGCATCAGAATTATTCATTGAAAGTAGTGTTGACCCTAGAGAGATTATTTTGTTATATCCATTAATGATGCCAGCTAACAAGAATTTCTTACCATCTCGGCCATTACTTCACAACATTAAAGATTTGACCGTTGTCGTTAAAGGTAGTAAAACCGTGTTTGCAGAAGCCAAAAAATTTCTCCTGAAATATCTTGAGAAATGCAGGAACCAATTTCCAGATGCAAAAATAGAAATTGATACAGCATTGATGAAACTGTATGCAGAATGTAACCATACGAAGTTATCTGAATTACTATCAATTCAAAATGAAATTTTTGTTGAAGAAGCATTGTCATGGCTCACACAGTTTAAACGATTCCATTGTTTAGCTTTATATTATTGTTATTTAAACCAACCAATTAAATCGCTTGAACTATGGCATAAATTAGTAGATAAAGAAATTATGGATGCCACGTTTCCTGGTATTAACTTTGTGGTGAATTACTTATGCAAAATTACAAATGTTGATCTAATTTGGACTTCCATCGGCTGGCTATTAAAAACAGACGAAGAGGTTGCCATTAAAGTCTTCACTCAAAGAGATGACGACCTATTGAAAATTGATCAAGTGTGTGACTACCTTCAAAAATTTCCAATAGCTTTACAAATTTATTTGGAGTACCTAGTGTACAATAAAAAATTTGCTCAGGAGAAATTTCATACGCATTTAGCTGTTATTTACGTTAACCATGTTCTGAAGCTAATGAAAGCCAAAATACAGGTTTCAGAAGAGGTGGAAGCCGCTAGGAGCAAACTTCAAACCCTGCTAGAGACGTCCTCCCTCTACCGTGTATCTACGATTCTGCAAAAAATCGGTAGTCTTCCATTGTACAAAGAAATTGCAATATTATATGGAAAAATGGACCAGCATGATAAAGCTTTGAAGATATTGGTCTATAAACTAAATGATTTTGAGGCAGCTGAACGGTACTGCGATGTAATATCATGTGATAAGGATCATAAGTTTAAGCAGAAGGTTTTCCATACGCTTTTGTTGGTTTATTTACAACCATCTAGCGAAGAAGAAGAAGAAGATGTACGAGCTGAACATTTTGTTATTCCGGTTGTGAAGTTGCTTAACACGAGACAGAAAGAATTTGATTTCATCCGAGTGCTAGATGTACTTCCAAATGATTGGTCGGTTGATTTAATACATTCTTTTCTGTCTGGTTCTGTCCGAACAAAACTTTCGTCACTTCGTACCTTGAAGATTCAATCTAGCTTGTCCAGACAGGATTACGTTGACAATAAGAAATATTTAGTGAAATTTCAACATGGCAGAATTCTTATGACGGACAGTAGTATTTGCGATTTCTGCAAGAAACCTTTTAATGAACCAATCAGCGCTTGTTATCCTAATGGAACTTTGGTCCACGCGCATTGTAGCAAAAATAAACATAAATGTCCAGTTACTGGGAAAGAATTCACATGATTTTATATTTTGATATGATTGCATATTTTTTATTTTTATGTCTTCATTTTGTTCCGATGCATGATATTGTTATTAGTCAACAAATGGTCGTTAAAAATATTCGAAGAATAATAGGTAAAAATATTCGAAAAATACCTTGTGCAAATAGGTAAGAGATGCAAACAATATTTTCAGGGAGGAAATTTTTGCAGAAATTATGTTTGCGGTTAAGGAGGGCTAAAATAAAAATGTTTGGTAAACAAAAATGCGGACCTTGCAATTGCGATTGGTTGCTCTAGTTAAGAAAATACAGAACTAACGTTTGCGATTAAAACTTTTATGAAAGATACCTTAACGCTACAAAAGTCGGTAAAAAATTTGTACATATGGATAATGATTAAGAATGAAAAATTTTTACCGACTTTTTGGCCAACTTTTTTTTTACCGATAAGATAAACACTTAATTTTGTATTTTGTATTTGGATATTTCAGAAACTGGCAACAAGAAATCGTATTAAAACGTATTAAAACGAAAAGCCCTTGGAACGAGGTTAAAAATTCAAGAACACTGTTGATCTATTATATAAGCACATCGTTTTGTGAGAGTCAAGCCGAATTGAATCCCACAACGGTATTCTTGGCTCGACTCAGCATTGCCTCCTACACAGTCAAGCACACTCGGTGCTGCAAAGTTTGTTTCGGTACAACTAGATAATGTTTTTGTGACCTGTGCGGAGCCGAACTCGCTGAAAATTTTGGTAGCAATAATTTTGCGTTTCAATAGTTTTTTTTTGAAAATATTGCAGATTTATTTTTGCGATTAACCAACTTTTACGGAAACTAATTTAGCAAATTAGAGCTTAAATCGCAAACATAATTCACGTAATAATTTCTTCCCGTAAGGTAATTATAACTGGTGTATATATAACTATATTTTTAAAGTTTAGTTATTATTATGTTCTATAGAGTATTTGTATAATAACTAGTTCGTTATTTTCATTACTAGTATCACTGAAAGATTAATTTTGAATTATTTCGCGAATTTTTTTGATGACTCCACATTTAACTATATTTTCAAAAAACTATATTTTATTTCTTGGGGAGAAAAAAGGAAAAAATGCAATTTAGCGGATTCTCTTACCGGCATTGCGTTTATTGACCGTTAAATGAACCCTTGATGTCAGATATTTTGGCGACCAAAAATTTGCGTGTTGAAAAAGTTTTTGATTGATGCGTAAAAATAAATTCTCGGGAAGCTCTAACGTTTATTGGCTAATTGGTGAAAGAAAAAGTGTTCATTCTATTTCGCAGTTGTTGGTGTATTCGCGAAAATGCATTCTCGCGAAGTATCTAAATTCGATAGATTCGTGAAAATAACATCTAAACGTGAACGGCGCAGTTCTCTTTAAAATGTTAGTAGGATTTGCGTTTAAAACAGCTCGGCTGAACTGAACCTCGTCCCCAGGACTGTGCTTCTCAACGGCACTGCATTTTCTTGACTGAACTAGACTGAACTGAACCGATATGTATTTTAGGTTGCTATTAGTTACGAGTTGTTTTATTCAATCTGTTAGAGAAATTAACAGGGTGGCCAACAATCTGGAAATATCTTGGAACTTTAGAATTGCACCAAATCAGGGTATTTAGTAATTTTTTTAAAAGTCAAAGAATTTTGTTGTTTGAAACTCGGCTGTCAACTATAACATTGCATTGAAAATTTTGTTTTCATAATTAGCGAATTTACATAAAGCAAATCAGGGAATCGACATTTTACTCGTAAAAAAAATATTTTCCTGCCACCCTGACAAAGGTCTAAAAACGACAGCTGTAGAAAAGGGCGTTTTTTTTACTAATCAAAAAAGTCCTGTTGCCAGAACAAACTTTGGTTAATTTTTACAGTCTCTTTTTTTCGAACACCAAATTTTGCACTTGCTATTTTTTTCCAATTTTAAGTATGTACCTTAAGCACCTAAAATCTCAGCTAAAAAGACCGCCGAAATATTTTCCTGCCCAAACTTTGAATTTTACCATACTTTTTCTTATTTTGTGTCATTATTTTTACGATCACGTCTGTTGCAGTCATTCAGCAAGTGACATTCCATCAAAAAGTCCTTTCGCAGATTTTTTATGACGTTATGAAGGAGAAGTTTTATTTGGGCACATTCAAAAAGCACGTACGTTCGCTTGACCCACATCTTTCCCCCTTGTTCGCTCAAGTTTATACTGTGTTTCACAAAACAAAACACATAAAGCCATACTGTATTCTTAACACACTCGCAACCAACCACGTTCCCAGGGCTCTACTACGCCTATGATGTTTTATCGGCTCCGGTAGTGACGAGGTTTTCTCGCAACGCTAATAACGTAAATTCAAAGATCAGGTGGCGATTTATATCTAACTACTTGTCAAAACTAGCCGATATCATATCATGCAAACTTAAACAATCAGTCAAAAAACATGCAAAAGAGAATAGAAATAAAAACAGAAAGCGAACTTTGTTCGTTTTTTTGTTCGCCATCCTCTTTCTTGAACGTTCTCTTTGAATGCCACCTTTTATATTTTTTTTCGGTACAAAGTTCGCGAATAAAAAAGTCAGTGGGACTTAGTATAATTTCGAATTTGGACAAAATTTGCGAGTACCAACCCTAGGGCTTTTTGCCTCTCATCGGCGCTGCGCTTGTTAACAGGTCTGACGAAAAAGACAGATATACAATGGGATTGAGGTTGGTAGATATCGTGAAATTCATTAGTGCCGAAAAGTTAGAACATTTTGTTTCAATTTTTTTTTTCAAAATAAGCATTTACAAATAAAAATAACTAAAGGTTTCCTGTCTACTTTCAAAGAAGTAGCTTACCGTCTCCTTTTAATTTCACAACATAAAAATATTGCCAAGGAACAAGAACTGTTTTCTCAACCTCGATCCCAGGACCTGTTGTCTCTTTTAGTACATCTGACGGCGAGATGAACATGTCAGACCTCAATAAGCGCAGCGCCGGCGAGACACAAAAAACCCTGGGGACGAGGTTGCAGTTTTCTTAAAACTACGATGTCATTTTAATATTCACCACGATAACGATTTGCTTCGTTTTAAGCTTTTTTGTTGCAACCCGTTTAGATCAAAGCTCTCAAGGCCGGTTTTCACTCACCTCTTTTGCTGACGGAAAATGGAACATTTATTAATTCGTCAAAAATGAGAGAGAATTTTCACAAGGTAAAAGACGCCTGTAAAATTTTAAATTAATTTTTGTAGGCAAATCATGCACATCGCCCTCCCAATCGTAAAATAAAAAAAACTTCGCGCCAAATATTTGTAGGCCTAAACTTTCGGATATCAGAAAAAAAAGAAGCGTTGGGTTGAACTCAAATTGTAACAACAAAGTCACATTTTTAATGCTTTTAATTATCTGTTTCGGCGAGTTTAGGTTTCTTCGTTAGTTTGAAAAGCTTATGTTACTTCATAGTTTCGAAGAGATTATGTTACTTCAAAGAATTTGTTATCTCGTCGGTTCGAAGTAAGAAGCGGAGAAAAGACAACACTTTGATATCCTTCCTTCTTTATTTACTGGTCACTTAAATATGCAAGAAAATCCAAAAAATACATGGAGAACTAGCCAAATATCATATGCAGCAAAACTAACAACAGCGTTAATTTGCTTCGTCAAAGTCTTTCTCTCCTTAAACATATCTATAACTGACGTGGATGGAACAAATTTCTGCAAATCATTCCGCTTTATTGCAAAATTACATTGGATGCCAGATAATATATCCTATAACGAAAAAACAAACAATACCCAGCTACACTTTAGACTTGTTTTTGAAAAAAATATTTTGCGTGTTTATCAAGTAACCAGGCCCTTGGCTGTGTTAAGGGTTGGGAAGGGGGGGGGAGGGATTTGCCTCACCCAGTAACTGAACTATTATCTTGTTTTAAAACCATTTCTAAAAAAACATCTATTACCAAATAAATTAATGTCAAATTTTTTCATGATGGTCGAATACGTCAATAGCAATTTTTCTAAATTCTCCGGCAACCGAGGATAACCCCAAATTTCGGAGAATTTTACCTCTCCTTTTCAATTATGAACATATTCACCAAGAAAAACTAAGATAAAAAAAGTTTTAAATTTCGCTAGGATTAATTTTCGCGATTTCATGACAACACTAATTAATTTTTGATTGGTTGGCGACATTTTGCGCTCAGAAAATGCAGTATATAATTGTGCTTCGATATTGATGGGCACTCGTAATTTATACATTTTTTAAGGTGAAATGAACAAAAAGGGCCCAAACGCTTAATAGATGCATTTTAAAACCACAGCAAAGTAATCCAGTCCTACCTTCTATAACTGTGTGGAGTTGTCTAATTCTGGAATCTTTTTCCAAATGACTGCCGTTCATACAAACAGTTGAATCAACCATGAGTTTCCAACATTTTACCTGAAATTATTTAAATGCACACGCAACTGAAACATAGCAGTCTCGAAGCATGCCTTTGCTAAAAGAAATTGAACTTTTGTTAAACTTTGTGAACATTAAAATACTATATCATCAGACCGCTACATGATTTACGATACTTTTCACTAGCAAAGAAACAATAGGCACGATTTTCCTAATTTGATATGCATTACAACGAATTTACGCACTTTTTTAGAAAAAAGTGGACGCCAGCTTTTCTTACTCAAACATATTTGCGAGTATACTCGATATTTTGGAGAGTTAAACACAACGCATACGTAAACAAAACTTTCCCGCGCGAAAAAATTCATGCATCAAGATGGTAGAAAAATCCGAAAAAGTGAAAATTCCAGTTGCACCTTCTTGCGTAAATATTTTTATTCTTATAAACAGCTGTTGTCACATGACCCGTGTAACACTCTTTCGCTTATACGCGTCGAAGATTTCTGTTATCGTAACTAAATCTACTGTTAGCGCTAGAAACCTACTTCGCTGCTTTAACTCACAGAATATAAACTGGCCAACGACGAATAATTCCAACTGTACATAACTCACCCGAATAAAACCGACCAAGGACGAATATTTCCAATATACATAACTCACCCGAATAAAACCGACCAAGGACGAATATTTCCAACAGTACATAACTCATCCGAATAAAACCGACGAACGACGAATAATTCCAACTGTACATAACTCACCCGAATTAAACCGACGAACGACGAATAATTCCAACTGTACATAACTCACCCGAATAAAACTGGCCAACGACAAATATTTCTAACCGTACATAAAATACGAGTGCATGTATTACTTGAGACTTGCTACTTTTCTCGGCCGATTGCTGGTTGGTGTATGAAGGAAAAAAACTTTTTAACTGCACATAGTATCATATAAAAAAATCTTTGTCACGCTGTTACTCGGAAAGACTGAAATGTTAAAAATATAACCGTTCGTAATTTAAAGTTCTCAAAAGCGTTTTATTCGTTTACGTGTTATCTTCGTGTTATCACGGCACGTTACGGCGAACGAGCGGGTTCTCTTACTGCCTTTGACCTGGCGGATACGCGGCTTCTGGAAATCTATGATCAAAAAACATATACACTAAGCTACTTCAGTAAGGAATGAATACCGTAGTTTGTTTAGTGATAAAACTCCCAATCCCCCATGACAAAATTTTGAAATGCCGTGTGATTTTTGCATTTTGATAATTATGGTGCAACTTTCCTGAAGCAGACATTTACGAAACAAACACTTTTATCCACTCGAAGGTCCGCTTTATAAAGGTTCAATCTAAAAATTTCGCTGGTTCACCACAGCCTTTCTTTTAAAATATCAAGAGTACTGCTTGACTTGACAAGTGAAAGCCATTATTTGTAAAAAAATGAAATAAGTACTATTCTAAAAAAACATAGGGTTGTTGTAAAAAATGTTAGCAAAAATAAAAAAAATAAAGACGTTTTCTGCTAGTGTCTGCTTTATGGAGATCAATTTCAGTCAACATGTTTACGTGGGACCAGAAAAAATGTCCGCTTTATGGATTGTTCGCTCGACAGAGATTGCGCCGTTAAATTTTCATTGAAAATTCGCCTAGAACAAATAAAACTGTCCGTTTTTAGGTGTCTGGTTTAGTAAGATCAACTGTACTTATAAAAAGTAATAGCGAAAATTAGCTTTACACATTCGTCACGTCACTATACCTTTTAGAACCAACTGCCATATCTGATGCATAACGTTCTCTTGAAGGAGGGAGATATGGGTCTGCAACTCTCATGGCACCAGGAACATTATATGGATCGGTTCGACGCAACGCTTCGTATGAATCCAGGGTATCTAAAGCTCTACGAGCAGATTCATATGGATCTAAAGGTCGACGGGGTTCATATATATCTGCAACAACAGCACGCCCATATGCCAATCTTTCTCGGTTGGCTGCATATGGATCTGCAGCTACATATGTTCTGAAGTGAGAGACAAACATGGAGAATAGAAGGGTTAAGATGACTGCAAGGCTGCCAATCACATTTCGAATTAAAATTGTACAAACCTGGTTGGAGAACTCCCTCGTCTGTACGCCGCATAGGCAGACGTGGGACTTCGCTCTCTGTAGGCAGATGAAGCATATGCTCGTGTTGGATCGTACCTATCGTAGTCATATCGAGATGTAGCTGCATAAGAAGGGTAAGGATCTCTTCCATAGGGATCTCTTGCATATGGATCTCTGCTGTAAGGATCGCGAGCATAAGGATCACGAGAATATATGGCTCTGGCTCTTTCTTCATATTGTCTGGCATAAGGATCCTGTGCACGCATTAGTGAGAGTCTGTCATAACCAGGCCTGTCACTTGGGTAATCTCTTGGTCCTCCTCTACTGTGTGGTCCGCCCCTGCTTGGTGGTCCACCCCTCATAGGTGGTCTGCCCCTCATAGGTGGCTCACCTCTTTTGGCCATGCGTCTTCTAAAAGCATAGGATATACATAAGTGATAAAAACATAAATTAACAAGATTATCTGTTAATGCACACGTTCCATGGAAAAATATCAATATATTTGCTAATGTCAGAATGTCACATTTCTAGCTTTGTGTAGAAACAATTACATTAATACATTACAAACAAAAGAAATTCTTGCACGATTAACGCGCTAGGTTTTGCACCATTCATTCAAGATTCTGAAATCTCAGCCTTGTGTATTAACATTTTCCCCTTTCTAAACGTGTTAAAAAATTTACTACAAATTTTAATCTTATCACACGAACCTCCGTTGGGTGCATTCTTTTGCCCTAAAGAAAATATATATGCAGGTAATATCACAAAATGTGCTTTGAAACCCTTTTCACAACTTTCGCAATGACACAAGTTGGGTAAAAACAACATGTTTACCAGTGACCAGGTTCACCACATTCAAAGCACAGCTCATCACAATCGGGAAGATTTTGTTTATTTTTTGAAATCTACAAATAAAAAAGGAAGTAGTTATCTTCCATTAATTAGTTAACTTTCATTCCACGGATTGTACAACCAAATATTTTACTCTAATAAATTCAGAGGTTAAACAAAATTATAATTACAAATTATAAAGCTTCAGCCGAGTAAAAATAAATGAAAACCGTGAATGAACAACCCGTTTGACATTTCGTTACAGACTAGACATCAGTAATCATAAAAAACTATGCACTCAGCGATTTTCAAAACGTTTTTAAATTTGCAAACAGCTAAACAGTAAATTTGTATGAAGTTAAAAAAGTAACTGGTTGAGCATAAAGTTCAATCATTATATTTATAATAAATGAATGATCAAATAATAATAAAAGTTTTACCTGAATAACAATTCTGTTGCCCTCAATTGTGGTACCACTCAACTCTTTGATTATATTATCTGCTGATGTTTGATTGTCCACAAACTAAATATCAAATCAAATTATTACATCTTTCTTAGCTATTTTGTTTTGACACTTATTTTATTGACACCCTGGATTAATTTAAAAATACACTTTAAAAAAAAAAATTTTATTGACAGTCTGTTAAAATTAATGCTAATTCTTTATGAACAGATCTGAAATTTCATCCGTGCCAATATTTTGAAAAATGGTGACAGTTCTGATAGATAGTTCATTGACCAAAGTAAAAAAAATCTAATATTCTTGATTTTTTGTCTAAGGTGCAGAGCTAAATTATCTTAAAATTATCTAAAAAGAGCAAAAAGTGATGGAGGAATAGATCGAACGTGGAAACCAAACAATTTCCACGTAGGGATTAAAGATTTCCCAATAAAAAGCGTGGAGTTAAGCTAAATAGGGGGTTGTTATTAAAAGGGCGGGGTTGCTCTTAGATTACCTACCTCAAGTAAGACAGATCATTTAATTTAACCTTGAAAAAGCAATTGCTCATTTTTGTATTGTTTGAGTTTGCAGCCAGTTTCTATTTCTTTCTTTAATAGTTACATCCTGTTTATTCATAAGTATATCTAAATTCATATTTATCTAGAAAAAATCATGAAAAAAATTCTGCAGACCTGTATTCACCTCGGCACTAGTTATTAGGCACGTGACCAGGTATATCTTCCTACACACAACGAAAGGGCCTACACGGTAACTGTAAGTAGTAGGATAAATCTGACGTGTGCCACCATTAATAAATTTCACAACTTGCCTTCCAGAATAAATCATCTTTTAAAAATAAAAATCATGTACATGCATTTAATTTTTCATTTGATATCTTAGTCATTTGAGAACATTTATGCATAATTATTTTTTTTTTAATTAATTGTTCGTATTATCATTATATATTATGAATGTTTATACAGGATTGATAAAATTCAGTTCCTAAAAACTGCCCTTAATATTTGTCCTGTGGAAAATAAAATTATAAAGTTTCATTATTATTATATAAAAGTTAAAAACATGAGTTAAAAATACTAGCTTTTCGTGTTTTTTTACGAAGCTTGGTAAAGTATCCGACTTTCGATTAGCAAGTTATTATAAATCTTTGATCCCATAAATTTACAACCAGATCTATTTAATTCAAGTCTTACTCTAGGTATTGTCAGTAAGTATTTATTTATTTATTTCCTTATTTAAAGTCAATTTTACAGTAGTTTATAAAAAAAAAAAAAAAAAAACTAATTTAAATCGACTCAAAAACAAACCAAAAAAAAAAATCGCATAATAATGCTCAACAAAAACTTAGCACTGGGTTACATATTTTGCATGAGCAATGGGTACCCTTGCAAGACCGTATGGAACGACAAAAACTGCAAAGCAAAGGAGAGTTTTTGACGGAAGATGGGACAGATAACCATAAAATCCCTGTTCGATTAGCAAGACTATTTAAACCATATGATAATGTGCAATAGGTCGAGCGCTTTACCAGATTAAAATTACGTAAGTTATAATTATTTTCTCTAATGCAAAAAATTTCAGACTATATATAACTAGCGACATTCCGTTTAAAAATGTATATAATTCCTTCATAAGACTTCTTAAAGGGATCCCGAGGTACTTTTACAAGTTGGACTTATCTGAAAGATTTGCATGAGAAATGCTAAATGATATATTTACTTTTTGTTAAAACTTCATGTAACTCCAGATATAGCTTTTTAAATATTTATTTTTCTTGTCGCTCGACCGCCATCTTGGTTATCTTCGACCTTCTTCTTCGTTAAAAATTTTCATTCCAGCTCCAGTCTTTTTTAGTGGCACGTGACCCTGTTACGTAATATTTCAGTAGCGCTTTAATTATTACTGACTGCATAGCCAGAACATATACCTTCGCGCCGCAAAGTGAAACGAAAGCTCTCTACGAACAATTATTTTTTTTTAAAAAAAATTAAAATAATTCTGCATAAAGTTCTTTACGAACGATTATTTTTTTAAAAAAAATAGAAATAATTCTGCATATGTTCTCACATAGCTGAGCAATCAAACGAAAAATAAAATGTGCATGATTTTTATTTCAAAGGACTTTTTATTTGAGACGCAGGTTGTGAAAGTTACTGATCATTCAACATGTCACACATTTGTGTATGGTTTTATTTCAAAAGGATATATTTTGGAAGGCAAATATAAGTAACAAAATATCAAGGTGTGACTATAAGCCCATAAAAGTTAAAGAAAAAGTTGAAGGGGGAAGGGAGAGGGGGCTGCATCACCCCTCCCCCTCCAGCACGAATAGGATTAAGGGCGGTTACAACCTTTGTAATTTTGAGACGGCACTCGCATTTGCCGAGGTAATTACCAACATATTTTCAACACATGTACCTTCGCGTCGGCAATTATTTGACGTGGTAAAATCGCACATAAAAAGTCCCTAGGCCTTGTGCGATCAGACGTGTAAAAAATAGCCACAGATATAACAACGGAAAAAGTATTTGTTTTTCCACAACATAGTTCAGTTGCCTCCTACGGCAATGCACGAACAACAAACTCTTAGAAAAAAAACAGTTAGTTTTGCGCTTCAACTGCATCATTAAAAACAGTTTGTCACCAATGTAGTTTGATTAAATCATTGCAGAAAACGCTAAAATATATTTAATAAAATGCCGTTTTTTCTGCGTTGAACTTTAATATTTACGCAATTAACTATTATTATTTTATTTCTTATTTTTCTTTGCTTTCTCCGGTAAAAATAATATTTTTTATTTAGGAGGTAGCTAAAACATTTTTTGTGTTTTGTTAAGTTTAAAAATTTAGAAGCTGCCACAGTATTCTAATAAGTGCGAATATAGCCACAACAGTTATTAGTCGACGCTAAAAATGGCGAATTATGAGGGCTTCGTTGGACATATGACGTATGCTTTTAAAAGGTCTAATCATGGAGGTACAGAGCAGCGTTGATGTTAGACAGGATACCTGTCTCTCTTTCCTGCTTTCGTGCTTCGATGTCTGTCCTGCTTTTGTAACCCTGCTTATTTTAGCGCGCTGTCGCAAAAGGGAAAAATGATGAGTTTAATTTACTAGACTACGCTGATGTTTGCGCTACATATTGGAAGAATATCATAAAAACAAACTTTAATTAGACAGTAAATTCTGCCTCTCTCTGTATCGTGGGATAAATTAAAGTAGTATTCTTTTCTATTGATTTTAATATTTTTTAATAAAAATATATCCATCTACTGAGTAACTTAGGCAACCTCGTCCCCAAGGATTGTTGAGAACAAGGTTGAGCATCATACCCCGCCTAGGTCGACAGGTTATAGATCAGTAATTTTTACAACCTGTTTGTTGAAATAAATTCTTTTAAATTTGAAATAAAAGAAATCATGCACACACCTGCTGCTAATATCTTATTTTTTTGTTTTATTGCTTAGACGGCTAGAATATCATGTTGAATTATTTTTTTTAAACAAAAACAAATCATCCGTACAGAGATTGATGTGGAAAGTATATACATTGGATTTTTTTAACTTTGTTGCCACAGTATATTAATTGTTTTGGCTATGAAAGTCATTAATAATAGCGAGTGAAAGTCATTAATTTGTGAGCGCTACTGAAATACTACGTAATAGCGTCACGTGCCACTAAAAAGGCCTGGAGCTAGTCTGACATTTTTAACGAACAAGAAGAACGAAGCAGCCATCAAGACGGCAAGAAAAACAAATATTTTAAAAAACGATATCTGGGGTTACATGAACTTTTAACAAAAAGTGAATATGTCATTGGGAATAACTTATGAAAATCTTTCAGGTAAGTCCAACTTGTAAAAGTACCTCAGGATCCCTTTAAGTTAATAACGTGGATGGAATTACTATATTGATAAACTAAGAAAACCCTCAAACTAGATATGTTATCATTATTAATTATGCGTAGACAACGTTCATGTATACGATTGATACGATTATTAGCTACGCATCCACAAAACATCCATACCAAAGGACAATAAGAGAACTGAGAAAGAATAAAGGTATTAAAAAGAAGTTCCTGAGAATGTAATTGTTGTATGAGTGTTTCTACTGTGCGATCTTATCTTGAAGAAATCTTCAAAATTGCTACACACTGCTTTGTCCCAGCATTTTCTGACGAGCATGACAGCATGTTTCTTTATCTCATTCATAATCGGTACTTGACGTTTCTCTGTCACCTTCACAATATAGAACTTTGTTTCATTTTGCGGTAGGAAGACATCTGTTTTAGTAATATTCGAAATGGACATGACATAATATGTTACAGGGTTATGTGCCACAAAAAAAGTTAAAAGTTAAAAATTTTAACAGAAAAGAAAATCGAAATGTACCTCAGGATACCTTTAAGAATAAACTTGTTTTTTGCCTACTCCATTTTAAATTTATTTCTTTAATATCAGGATTTTTCCTGAAGATTCAAGACCCCTTTGATGGAATTCTTATGCTAAGCGAATGCACCAGTGTGAGTTCCAGCAATGCCCTTGTCTCAATTGGGTAATTATTCTACATTGATTACTAGCCTGGGTACCTGACTGTTCATCTGTGCACACATACATTTTGCAAGAGGGGGGCTTTTTAATATTGTCTTTTGTTGTTTCGGTATTATACAGAAATAAAATTTATCTTATTGTCTGGGGATGTGTGGGGCCAACGGAAGACCTCATTTCTGATTTCTGTCAATCGAAGTATTGTGATCGTGGGATCCTGCATTTAGCAACCGGTTTTCTTACAGCTGTGCAACACACATTGATTCAATTACTACTATAGCTACACTGTCTAGCTGGAATAAGAGCTTCAAAAAACAGGTTCACACTTCCCTTGGTCAACACGGAATTTGGCAAAAAAGCCTTCCCATTTTGAGCTGCAAAAGTGTGGAATAATCTTCCAGACCAAGTGACCTGTGATGGAAGTCTGCTTTCGGTTAAGACTTCCATCTCTAATGTATTTGGCAAATTCTAATGGAGATCACTTTTTAACTTTTTAATTTTTGTTTTTTATTCTTTTTCTTTTCAATTTTCACAGATTATAAATGTTACTATGTTTGATTGAGCTGAGGCAGTCTAAGGTTTTATCATTTTTTTTTTTTTTTTGTTCTAGTGGCCCCCAGTGGAAACAATCCACTAACTATAGGTTTTTGTGATTTTCTGGGCTAGCCACTTTAAATATTTATTACTATTATTATTATTATTAATTATTAATAACAAAAGGGTAAAAACGTACCGCAAATGCAAAGTTTTTACCACGTCAGCTCGCTTAACATTGCCATGATTTGACAATATTTCTATAATTCTGTCGCTAGACCATCCTGGATCAATTCCACCTATATATAGCTTGACTGTAGAATCATCAATTTTGGGGGCTCTGGACTCACCGCCATAATTTTCCCTGGAATAGCGTTTT